>PVJD01015452.1:0-24853 GCA_004026545.1 Mormoops blainvillei | reverse complement strand
TCCAGAGCAGAGGGTGGCCGAGCAGTTCAGAAGGGGACTTGGGGTGGGGTCAGGGGGAGGTGGAACCCAGGCTAGACCAGTTCACTTTAATAGAGGACAGTAAAGCCCAGCAGTGTGGTCAGGATTTAGGCTGGCTAGAGATCTCAGGCAAGATTTGGAACCCAAACACATGGACAAGGGTTAACACTTAAAAGCTCCAACCCAGGTTGAAGGGTGCGCACTGAGGCACCCCTGTGCTCCATTCACTACTCAGGTGTTACCTCAGGAAGCCTATCCTGACTCTCCTAGCTGGGTTATGTGACCCTGCCTGATGCTCTCAAGACCCACTGTGCTTATGTGATCGTAGCACTCACCACGTTTAAGGAAATCATTGGTTTGCCTGCCTCCTCACTAGAGTAGAAGCCCCCTGAAAGCAGGAATTGTCTTCCTCATCACTGTGTCCCCAGTGTCCCCTGCTGGCTGACATATCGTCCTCGAAAAAGCCATCCCAGAAAGGAAGAGTCAATTTTTTAGAGTGGAAGCTGTGTGGAGGAAGCAGGATTTTAGCTGGAGATAGGATGAGGGCCAGCTGCAGCTTAAATGTCACCTCCTCAGCAAGGCCTCTCCTCATCCCCAAACTAGGTTAGTTCTTGTGTTCCACATTCCCACTGCACACTTGTTCTTCCTTAGCACTTATACTGTAATTAAATTGTTATTTGGGCCTTGGCCACATGGTTCAGTGGGTTGGTGGTCGTTCACTGTACCGCAAGGCTGTCAGTTAGATCCCCGGTCAGGGCACATGCCTAGGTTATGGGTTCAATCCGCCAATGGGGCGTGTGGAGGCAGCCAATTAATGTTTTTCTCTCACATCGGTGTTTCTCCCTCCCTCTCTCTCCCTCACTTCCTCTCTCTAAAAATTAATGGAAACATGTCCTTGGGTGAGTTTTTTTTTTTTTTAATTGTTATTTGGGAATTGTTTCTTCACTTGGCTCCCAAGACACAGAAATCTGGTTTTCCTCTTACCTCACCAACTGCTTATTTTCCGTCTCCTTGCTGGTTTCTCCTCATCGGCTCAGCCTTTCAATGCCGGGGTAGTCCAGGACGTGGTTACCCTCTTGTCTTACCACCTCCCTGCTATGGAGATAACATTCAGTCTCAAGGCTTTAAATACGATCCAGGAGCAGCAAAAAACAATGGTTGTTGAAGCTAAGTAATGGGTACATGGGGAAATATTGTACTATTCTATTTTTGTATGTGTTTGAAATTTTCTATTAAAAAGAAACCTTAGAAGAAGGCATCTTATAAGGTAATTCTCAGATTTCTCACTTGAACTCCAAACTTAAATATCCAAATATTGGCCTGACCTCTCCTCCTTAATGTCTGATAGGCACCTCAAGCTTCCTTAGCCTAAAACCAAGCTCCCGACCACCCCCCACCCCCGACCCCAACCTCCTCTTTCACAGTCCTCCCAGGTCAGAACATAGTAACTCCATCCTTCCTTTTGCTGAGGCCGGAAACCTTAGAGTCGTCCTTAACTCTCCTATTTTCACCCCCACCCAATCCATCAGCAAGTCCTGCTCCCACCCTCGTCCAAACCACCATCATCTGTATTCTTGATTATTTCGGGAGCCTCCTAGGTTATCTTCCTTTTTCTACCCTTATTTTCTACCCTTATAGTCTATTCTCAGTCGCGCGGCTAGACCACACAGGCCTGATTCCGTCACTCCCTGTCTACTCACTTCAGCCACAAGCCTTCCACTGGCCTGCAAAACCCTACACAACCCAACCCCCTCTGATATCATTTCATACTACTCCCGCCTCACTCCCCAGCCACTCTGGCCTTTGTGCAGGTCCTACAACACGCCAGGCATGTTCCCATCCCAAGGCCTTTGCATTCACTTTTCTACCTGTAATACACGCTGCCAGATGTCTTCACTACTCACCTGAGTACCTACTTCAGATTTTGACTCAGATATCACCTTCTTAGGCTCTATCTGCTTATCATTTTTTAAAAACCTCACCTGAGGATATATTTATTGATTTTAGAGAGAGAGGAGGGGGGGAAAGGATGGAGAGAGGGGGAAGGGAGGAGGGAGAGAGAGAAAGAGAGAAACATTGATTGGTTGCCTCCCATACATGCCCTGACCAGGGATCGAACCTGCAACCTTTTGGACGCTGCTCCAATCAACTGAGCCACTCGACCAGAGTTACTTATCCTTTAAAAAACTGCCATCACCCCTCAAAAATTCTCTATCTCCATCCCCTGTGTTATGTTTCTCCATAGCCATTATTGCCACCTAACGTACCTTATATTTTATTTTGTTTACTGTTTATCTCCTCCCACCAGAATGTAAGTTCCATGATGACAGAAAGTTTT
Source organism: Mormoops blainvillei (assembly GCA_004026545.1). Taxonomy (NCBI): domain Eukaryota; kingdom Metazoa; phylum Chordata; class Mammalia; order Chiroptera; family Mormoopidae; genus Mormoops; species Mormoops blainvillei. The sequence goes on along the minus strand of PVJD01015452.1, from coordinate 22,497 downwards.
CTCTGTTTTGTCTACTGCTGTATCCCCAGCATCCAGAACAGCGCCTGGCACATGCTAGCACCCAATTAATGTCTGTTTTCCACACTAGGCTATAATTTATGAGTGCAGAAAAGAGTGTGACCAATTATCATTGGATCCAATGTACTAGGTACGTAGCAGTGCTTAACAGATATTTGTTGAGACAGTGAACTGATGAACAAAACGAACAATTCATGAGGAGAAACAGCGCGAGAGCAATGGTATAGGAATGTTTAGGAGGGGAAGACCAGTCTGAGCATTAGGGAAGGTTCGCTTAAGGGCAATAGCAGACACTCAGGCTGGAAGGGTAAGTTGGAACCAAGTTGTAGAGTTCACTGCCAGATTTAAGAGGTTGTTTTGTATCCCACAGGCTAAGACCAAAAGAGTAGTTAATAATGAAGGCACAGCTTTATGAACTTTGATCTGATAGCAGTCTCCAGGGTGAAATTGGCAGGATGGAGAACAGTTAGGAGGCTAGGACAACAGTCAGTATGATGTGGAAATCCTTTACCTGGAGTGTTTCAAGGTTGTGGGAGCTGAAAAGAAGGGACAGATGAAAGAGCCATTTAAAAATTGATAAGAATTTGATGGAAACAATAAGTCCACAGCCCAGAGGTGTTTGGGTTTCGAGCATCATTACCTTGGAAAGTCATAACGTTAACCTAAATTGAGAAACCACGAGGAACAGCCAGGCTGGGGGCAAGATCATGAGTTCAGATTTTAGAATGTGGTTTTGAGACAATGGGAAATGGGCATGTGGGTGACGTTAAACTGACACTAAAGCGTTGTTGTGACAGCCGAAGCCATGGGTATAGACTGGATCTCCGCAGAAGAGAATTTAAAGACAAAACCATACTGAATATCCATGGTTAGGAGGTGAAAGAAGGAAGCGGAGGCAGCAGGGAGAAAGGAAACGTACCAGAGGTGGGGGAGGAAAATCAGAATAATGCAGAACTGCAGACATGAAGAGATGTGAAATAGGTGGAGCTGGACGGAAAGGGGAGAAGCGAGTTATGGCCCGAAGTCTCTTCCCAAAGCATAGCCTGAAATTTCACCAGTTATTCCTTTTGTGTTAGTAAGAATTAAGTGGATGAGGTGCTATAGTCTTTTTCACTATAAACTGAATTATAGTATTTTCATCAGATTGCTTTCCACCTAACCCTTAAGAATAAGATTGTTTTATGGAGTTATTAGTTTTTATTGGAAATGTTGAAAGGAGCCCTGGCTGGTGGGCTCAGTGGATGGAGTGCTGGCCTGCCAACCAAAGGGTCACTGGTTCAATTCCCAGTCAGGACACATGCCTGAGTTGCGGGCCAGGTCCCCAGTAGGGGGCGCATGAGAGTCAACCACACATTGATGTTTCCCTTTCTCCCTCCCTTCCCCTCTCTCTAAAAATAAATAACACATACATACATAAAATAAAGACAGGATTTGCTTTGAAAAAAAAAAAAAGAAATGCTGAAGGGAGAGGAAGTGAGACAGGTAATTTTGGAGTTCTGACTGCCTGGGGAGGACTTCCAGGGATATTTTGAATAGCCAGAAAGCAGCATGAGGGTACTGGATAGGAAAACAAGAAAACGGGTTTCCAAAAGGCTGAGAAGGATGAAGAAAGAGGATGGAAGGATACCAGTGACAATCTGCATATCTTCTTGGAGGAAGGATCCAGATTTTTTCCCATCTTCCCAGAGAAAATAAATAGCAACTTCTCTCTTTACAAAATTGGGAGGAGATTCGATAGAAAGGATGATGGTGATGATAAGTGATATAGCATTTACCAGGTGCCAAGCACTGTTCAAATTAAATACTTAAGCCTCCTAACAACCCTAAGAGGTAGGCACTACTGTATCCATATTACGGGCGAGGCAGGTGTGCCCTGGGAGCCTGCCCTTAGGTCTGCGGAGTCTGGGGTTGCAGGTCATAGAGGACAGAGGTATGAAGCCCTTTCTGGCTGGAAGCCCTTCGCCTCCCACCTTGAGTCTGCTCTAGGGAGGACAGGCAAACAAACTGGGCCTATGGCATTTTTTTGCCACATGTAGTATACACACCTTCAACCGGGGGGAGGGAAACAGGGACATTTCATGACATCATCCGTGAAAGGAGGTGAATATCAGCTACGGCTTTGGTCTGTCTCTAACCTAGATTTTAAAAGGAGCTGGTGTGTATAAGGAGAAGTCATGGTATAGACACTGAACTTGGAGTCTGAAGACTGAGATCCGGACCTCCCTGGCTGACCTTGAGCAGGTCAGTCCTTCTCTCTGGGGCATACTTTCCTCAATTACAAAATGAAGGCATCGGATGAGAATTAAGTCTCGGAGGCCCCTTCCAGCTTGAAAACTGCACAATTCTAGAACCTGGTGGTTGGGTATGACAAATTATGATCTCTCTCTCCCACTGCATATGTTCAAGAGCATGATATTTTGGGCATAAATATGCCAATGTCTGCTGTCTGTATGTGTGCGTTCCAGCTATATGACTAAAACGTTAGTTGTTTGTGGGTAAATAAGGGATGCTTCTTAGTTTTCTCCAGGGAGACCAAATGGCTCTGTGAGGTAGTAATCTAGAAGATCGCTGACTCAAGTTATGGCAAGAGGGTGAATCATTCCAGGAAAGGTTTCAGTCTGTATTCATTCTTTGGCATAGTTATTTTCATTTTTTTTTCCATCCTTTTTACACCAAATCTAATTTAGTCTTGACCTCAACCCTGGAAATGACACAGGTTTATACAGAAGAGGAAAATGAGACTCAGAGATTATGTGACTTGTCCCAGATGACACAGCTTGTTCAAACCAGAGAGAGAACACAGAACTAAGGCTTCTGACTCCTGGCTTGTGTGTTCTTTCTAGTTCTGTGCTGGGTGTTGGAAGAGACAAGGTGCATAGCAAACAGGGCCAAAGGGGGTCTGCTTCTAGGTGAAGGCAAAGTGGGAAGCCTCTGGCCAAAGGGTGCCAGGAAGACTCACCTGCTCGATTCCCATCTCTGCAGCCTACTGGCTGCAGTGTCATTTCAGCCAGAGCAGAGGCCCAGAAACTTAAAGATAATGGCTATTTCAAGAGCCATGAACTATAATTAGAATTAATTGGAATGTCAGAGGGCAATGATAAGAAGCAGTAACATTCTGGAGCCTCTGGCAAGATACGAAAGATGTTTACTAATTCTTCTCAACACCTAATGTGTCCTCTTTCTCAGCGCTCACGTCTATAAAGTAGGGATGTGATCATACCACCTCTCAGCGTCGTTGTGAGGATAAAGGAGATAATTAAGTAAAAGTACCTCTGAAAAGGCACACAAAAGTTTGCTGTTCATGCAACCAACTGACATTTATTGAGTACCTACAATATTCCAGGAACTATATTAGGAACTGGAGGAAGACTAACACAAACAAGAAACAAGGAGTTCAGAAATCACCATCACCATCTCCACTACTGCCCTCTTTCTGTCTGCCCTTGGGTTACTTCTTGTCTAGGACCACAAGAGGGAAGAGAGGCCCTGTAGTCCTGTCCAATGTCCCAGGGAATTCTTGCTACGGGTCAACCACTGGGTCTACAGTGGACCAGCAGAGGGCTCCCTCTGCTGTAGCTCATTGAACAAATCATCAGTGTACTTACTGTGAGTCAGATATGGTTCTAGGAGCTGGGGATACAATGGCTGAACAAGCAGACAAGGTTCCTGGCCCCGTGGAGTTCACTGCTACAGGGGAAGACAGATTTTGAGCAAATCGACATGCAAATAAACATGTATTCACAAATCATGGTGAGGGCATTAGGAGGTGGAGAGAGAGGAGTGGAACTCCATTTAGAAGGCCTCTCTGAGGAGGCACGGAGCTGAGATCCACGAAGGAGGAGAAGCTGGCATAGTGAACAGCCCAGGAAGTAGGCATCCAGACAGAGGGAGCAGCGTTTCAAAAGCCCTTGAAATGGAAGGGAACATAGTGTCTTCAAAGAACCGGCAGAAAAACGGTGTGGCAGAGACCAGAGCAATCAAGACAGTGGTACTTGATAGAATGGGAGTGAGAACCAGGGGCAGGACCCCGTTGGGCCTGTAGACTGAGGAGAGGAATTTGCTGTAAGTGCCCTGCACTTCTAATGCCTTTTGCTGTCTTCCCAGTGCTAGTGAAGAAATGACTTGTGTTGTTCCACTAGTTCTATCTTCCTGTGATGGTGATGAAAGGTTGGAGGTTAGAGAAATCTGGCATAGTACAAACCACTGGAAAACATTGTCAGCTTTAGTTCCTTCACTTTAGGTCACTAACCTCTACACTCACCTGACCCAGAACCTATGACCTGGGTGAGTGATGCCAAGATTTTCATCCCCACCCTGATCACAGACCTACAGAAATAAATTAGTTAATTCAGTGGTCCTTGTTGCATATGGACTGCTTAGCTAGTTTGCCCAGATGGCTCCCATATCTTGGGGTAGAGTATTGATTTAGCACTTAAAACTTAGAAGGGGAGAAAAGTATACACAAATAACTGTATTCAAGAAAAGAGAGTGATAAAAGCCACAAGAGGGGTAACAGGGAGATATTATTGAATTAATAAAGCTTTCAATTACGTGTTATAGGAGCCACTGAGCATTCCTCTCCAGTATCATCAAGTGGCAAATTATTAGTGCTGCAAACACAGCTTCCTATAGGGGGTCATGGGAAGTGAGGCCAGGTAGAGACCGGTGCTCTCACGTCCTGCAGGTAGGATGCAAACTGGTTAGGGATGTAAACCGGGACTTTTGGAACTTTTCTGGGAAGAGAGTAATATGGATCAAGGGCCTCAAAAAATTTTGTTTTGACCCAATAATTCTGCTTCCAGGAATCTACCCCAAGGGGGGAAAAAAAAAGATTTATTTAAAGCTTGATAGATCAGAATTTCATCATAAGGTCATTATACTAGCAAATGATTAGAAACATTATCCACCCTGACTGGTGTGGCTCAGTGGATTGAGTAGCAGCCTGTGAACCAAAAGGTCACTGGTTCAATTCCCAGTCAGGGCACATGCCTGGGTTGCAGGCCAGGTCCCCAGTTGGGGGCATGTGAGAGGCAACCGATCCAGGTATCTCTCACACATCAATGCTTCTCTCCCTTTCTTTCTCCCTCTGTTCCCCTCTCTCTCTAAAAATAAATAAATAAAATCTTTTTTTCTTTTAAAAAAGAATAGAAACAACATTATCCAATCTAAATTACATAATTAGATTATGGTACATACTCATGATAAAATAGTATTTACAGGGAGCTGTTGAAGAACAGTAGTAACTGCTGATAATATTCAAGACAGTGTTTCAAAGGAACGTGCAAACTAATAACTGCAATATAACAGAATAAATGCTTTGACAGAACAAGGTGGGAATAACTGGGGGAATGAAGGATTCCCAGGAATACCGACATTTGAGGTGGGTGTTAAAGGACGTGCAGGAGTTTCCAGGTGGAAGGGAAAGAAAGGACCAAGTGGAGACCCCTAAATTTGAAAAAGAAGACTGGGATGGTAATTCACCTCTTGAGAAAGGCGTGCAGCAACCGTACCTCTCACACAGCCACCTTCTGCAAGCCCATTTTCCTTCCTTATGAATAGGAACCAGGACGGTGACCAGGATAGGTGATTCCCTCCCACCAGAGAAGAGATGCGCCTGGAGGCTGTGCCCACAGAAAGAGCTACAATAGTTGCTGCGCTGCCCTTGGCTGCTGGTGCCTGGCTTATCCTTACCCTTAAGTTTCCCGCAAGCGAAATAAGTCTCAGGGCCCACTCAGCCTCACCTCCCACACCTTCCGGTGGCGCCAAAAAACGACCTGGAGGCTGACGCAAGTGCGCAAGCGCACTGGGCCGCGGGACCCCCGCCCTGTGAAGTTTCACACACCGATGGATGTTGTGTCGGGCCAACCGGTCTGAAGAGCGGACCGCGAGGTAGACTGCCAGCCCCGGTGGGGAGGCCACACAGCCAGAAGGGAATGCCCTGAAAAGCCAGGGCATTCTTTCTTGTCTTGCTTCTCCTGGGCCACGGCCTCCCAGGCTCTCCCTACTCTCTGGGGTCTTGCTCCCTTTTCACTTCCTTCTTCATGCCTCTGTTCGCCCACTGCCGCTGTCCCTGAGGGGTAGGGGTAGGGAGGGTTGAGAGGGGAAGCTGGGGGGAAGAACGAAGCCTCTGGCCTAACTGCGAGCACCGCCCTCTGGCCTGGTTTGGGCCCCTGACTTCTCTTAGCTCAGGGTTTGGTCTGAGTTGTTTCTGCCTTGGGAACTGTCGATCTCCCCAGTTCCGGACCCAGCCTGTTCGGGAACTGAGACCGCGCTGGTCTCTCAGACCCAGAATGAGATTGGACAAGACCGGAGCTGTTTACTTAAGGCGCTAGTTGCTCTGGGCAACACCCGTCCCTCCCAGGGCCGAGGCCTCTGCTTGCTTGTGGCTCTAGGGTGTGGGGTGTCTGGAGGTCTGTGTAGCTGAAGGACACTGGAAAATGTGAGATGTTTCCTCTTTAAAATTTGAACTCAAAGGTCTTCCCTGGTCACCTGCACTCTTCTGCTAGTTACAGATCCCTGTTATAGGTCACTGTTGTCTTCTACTTGTCCCTTTGTAGTCATTTACCCACCTAGCCCCTGAAGACAGTGAGCGTCCTGTCACTGGAAGTTCCCATCTCTGCAGCCTCACCTTTGGAAGTGCTCACAAATGCTTCTTCTCCTCTGACCCAGGCCATGTCTCATGTGCAAGAGGCGGCCCGCCAGCTTTCCAAAACTGGGACAACCCTCTATGCAGTGCTGGAGCTTAAGAAGGGTGCTTCACCTGAAGACATCAAAAAGGCCTACAGGTTCAGACCTCAGGCCCTTATCAAACCCTGGAATTTCCCCCCTTAAATCCATTTCTTCCTATCTTGCTGCAACCCATTTTTAAAAACCCACTTTGGTGCTGGATGGGGCCACCGTCCTCTTCAGTGTGGCATGGGAAGGAGTGTAGACTTGGGCTGCTTGCCTCCGTTCTTTGTACCATATCGAATGCATTCCTTTTTCACTATCTAGAAACCTATCCCTGTCACTCGCCCTAACCCTTCCTCCCCAGCTACTCCCTATTCTCTCCCCACCCCCCTTTTGGGTATTGCCTGGGTAGGAGACTGGCCTTGAAGTATCATCCAGACAAGAATCCAGGGGACGCCCAAGCAGCAGAAATATTCAAAGAGATCAACACAGCCCACTCCGTACTGAGCGACCCTAAGAAGCGGAAAATCTACGACCGGCATGGCTCATTGGGAATATATTTATATGATCACTTTGGTGAAGAAGGCGTCACATACTATTTTATGCTGAATAGTTGTTGGTTCAAGGTACACAATTCTTCTTAGTCCCTTAAGAATAGGACAGAAGGGTGACCCTCCTCATCTAGGATGCCTGCCCCTCCTCTCCTAGGACGAGTGCTTCTGTTGTCTCATTTTCTGGGTGCTAGGAGGATGGAGGGAGGGGAGCTTGAATGGACATATGCAAGAACTGTTGGACTGAGGCCATTCTTTCCCACCTTTTAAATTTTTTTAAAAAAGACTTTATTCATTTTCAGACAGAGGGGAAGGGAGGGAGAAAGAGGGGGAGAGAAATGTCAGTGTGTGGTTGCCTCTCACATGCCCCCCACTGGGGAATGGAACCGGCAACCCTTTGGTTCGCAGACCAGTGCTCAATCCACTGAGCAACACCAGCCAGGGCTCTTTCCCACCTTTTAGACACTTGTCCTCCTGTGTGCTCTGCTCACCTGTTGCTGTTGCGGCTGCTGCTGCTGCTTCTGCTGTGGAACGCTTAGGCCACCAGCTGAGGAGGGCATGAGGGGAAGACAGCAGCAGAATGTCCAGAAGCAGCCTTCGCGATCAGGTGGGCACCGTAGGCAGGGACTGCGGAATGAAAAAAATGGCTGGGAGTGAAACTGTGAACCCCTAAATTTGAGTCTCAAGTCAGTATTGAGGCAAAGTGAAGATAGAGAAGGGGAGACACTTGGTTTCTGAAGGGCTTGTGCTACAAACTGACAGTTTGAATGTAATATCGGCCTCTGGGCAGTTAAGGTAAGGAAAGCGTGGGAGAGTGCCTAGAAAAGGCAGTAATTGAAGACAAGATAGAGGATGTCGTTTATTGTGTTTATTCAAAAGGAAGATGTATCTGAGATTTCCGTATTTTGCCGTGTGCAATGCACACCCACGTTTTTGGCCCAAATTTTCAGGGGAAAAAATCTTTCATTTTAATTTTTTAATTCAATTTTTTAATTATATGTAAAACCGATGATCATATTCCAGGGTATTATTTTGCGTATTGGACATCGTTACTGCTTTCTAGAGTTACACTTTTAACTCATAAGCATAAATAAAAGAATTAAAAACATTCATATAGATATGGAATTAGTACTACCCATGTATAGTGCACATCCTTGTTTTCCCCTAAAAAATTTGGGCAAAAAAGTGTGCATTGTACACAGCAAAATACAGTGTCTCCACTCCAACTAGCTAAACTTTAAGTGTGAGTTTACTGAAATCCACACCAGTGCCACCTAATGATGCTAATGTGTAATTGCAAAGCAATGGTTTTCTCACTAGTAGGCTAAAAAATTGTTACTAAATGTTTATATATGTATTTTTTAAATTCCATCATAGAAAACAAAGAGAACTTTAGAAGAGGGGAAGCTAGTTATAGTGAAGATGATAACTAAAAGATGAAGAAGAGTGAGATATGAAAACTGAAATGCAGCAATAATTAAGGAATAAGACAAAAATATACACTAACTTCAGATGAGTCATTAGTGGAAAGTTTATACGCTTACAGCAGTGATTTTCAACCGGCGAGCCACAAGAATTTTTAAAGCAGGGAATACCTGACCATTTGGTCAGGGACACAGACCTCTTTTCCTTAGTTTGTCAAATAAAAAAATGACAACAACCAACACAACAATAGCCATCCAGTGTGAATGAATCAAAATTATACCTTTTTTTTTTTGTCTGACTGGAAAAAATATATTTTTGGGTGTGCCACAGAGTTTTAGTAATTAGCATATGTGTGCCGTGAGATGAAAAAGGTTAAAAATTGTTGCCTTGTACTATAGACTGTAAGTGTTTCTATCTTTACCTGTGGGGAGTTTGCTTTTTGTTCTAGGTGCTCATTCCTTCTGGTTAATAAGATGCCAACTTCTGTCCTTAGGTGCTGACCCAGTAAAGGTGTCTTCTGTTGCCCAGCCCACTGGTCACACTGAAGAGAGGAGCGAGTAGCTCCGTTCTGACATTGGCCCTCATTTGCCCCTCTTCTTGTAAGAATCCCAGCTCTAGAAGCATTGATGGCGTTCACCCCAGTGAGGATACAGCCTCTGTCCTTGATGGTGTCACTGACCTTGGTGATCCAGGGTCACCCAGCTACTCTTCTTTTTAGCTCCCATCCCAATTTTAATCTCTTTGAGGGCAGACCTCCCATCCCTACCCTTAGGAGGTCTCAGGCAGAGGTAACAGACTTCCCCAAGCATCCTTTTTCCTGTGCCTTCCTTGGGATTTTAGCCAGTGTCAGCTGGGAAGGGTCCCTGAGTCACTTGGGATGTCTACACCAAGATCCCGAAAGCTGAGCAGAGTGGATCCTGTCCCAGAGCTGTGGTACCAGTTAACCCTCCTTGGCAAATCTGTGTATCCAGAACTCTTAGCATCAGACTCAATCCTAAGTCAGTACACTTTCCTGGGCTGGTCTCACCTTCTTCTGGTGCCCATATGCTGGCATTGCCAGCCTCCTTCCATGCCCCCATGAGTCAACTTAGGGAAAGTGTGAATGCATTTGAGGCTCAGGGGGACTTCTCCCGCCTCTGGGCCGTCCCTGAACTGCAGCTACCAGCACGGCACCCGTTAGCATGGGTCCTGGGCATTGACTGAAGCTCACACATCAGTGCCTGTTTGCCTCCCTCCTGTCACCACCCCTGACGCAGGCTGACCACCGTATATTTTGTTTCTAAAACAGGGGCATGAAGCACATGATGGGGAACAGGTTGTACTTTTGCAGCCCTTTTCCCCGCTCAGGCCTCTTCGCATGGCCTGTTTGGTGTCCTCTCCACACCTTTTATTTCCTGTCCACCCACGGTCAGAGTCTCATAACCCCTCATACTTGCTTCTCCCCACTGGGAGAAGGACTAAGGAATGTCCGTAAATAAAAGAGCTTTTATTCAATCCCAGTGCATATACGGGACCTCAAAAAGACAAACTGCCTGGGAGAGAGAAACAGGCCTGTAGGAGAACGAGGTAGAGGACGGGGGCTCACACCTGAGGCCGACCCGCCTTGGGCAGTGGGAGCCGGGACAGCTGTGAAGCTGGGGCGAGGCCTCCCGCAGCCTTGTGATTATGACTTTGTCAGAGCCCTAAAATGTCCCCGGAGACCGATTCCCCTGGTAGTCAAAATAGGTCCCTGGCACTCAGGTCCCTTCAGCCCAGCTCAGCTTCTCTCAGTTTCCTGACGAATCTGAAGTCCTTGGAGTGGCTTCAGTGATGTGTTCATGGACGAGAATTGCACACTTTCTTGGGCACAGGCCCCTGAGGTCGTGCTAGGCCCTGGCGCGACTGTCAGCTCTAGCCTCCCGAGCGTCTTTTCCTGGGGCAATACAAGAAGGTTGTGGGCAAGAACAAAAGCGGACCACGCGTGTTGGACCAGGCCTCCCTCTAGTCTCTGGTGCCTCTGCTCCGAACCACAGGGTTCAGAGCGAGAGCGCCAGGGTCACTGGCTAAGGCTTGGGGGCAGAAGTTTTCACTGACTGTAGGTCTAGTAAAATCTGTCCTCCCACCCTGAGCCACGTGTGGTCCCTCTCACGCAGGTCAATTTGGACTCTGTGTCACTGCCCTGGAAGTAGGGCCCAAGCCAGAGCTTGGGGCTCAGGCTCGCAGGGGCCTCTTGAGTGGGAGCAAGTGAGCGCCCAGTACCTTTGCTGGCACACCTTTCACCGTAAGCGGCGAAGCTCACCCCAGCTCTTGCTCAACAGAGTCACCCATTCCTGAGTGAGTCAGGGTCACTCATTTGGTGACAGCTGTGGCTCGCCTTACATGAGCTAAATTGGGAGCTGGAATGTAACACAGATGCCCCTTGTTCCCCACCCCCACGTTAAAATTAATCTCCTCTCTAGGGAGCAAGGGACAAACAGTGCTGCCCATGAGTGAAGAAGAGTCGTTTGGAGAACAAAAGGAGAAATTTCCAGAGTTACTCAGGGAGTGAGGGATCGAAAAAGCTGCATGTGTCTGGCTGGGGTTAAGAGCAAAGAAGAGAGAGATGAGAAGTGTCTGAGAACAGCTATCTAAGGACGAGGTGCATTGTGAGAGGAAGGCACAGGAGAGATAGTGGAGCTATTTCAAGAGTGGGCAACGGAAGGGAACATAAGAATCCACGGGCTGTCTAGCGTTCACGAGGAAGGGTCCAGAGGCAGTGAGGAAAGGCCAGGGCCAGGGCCAAGGCCGGGGCAGGCACGACCGCCGAGGGGATGAACTTCGCAGTGGGTTTCAAGCCGCTGCTAGGGGATGCACACAGCATGGACAACCTGGAGAAGCAGCTCATCTGCCCCATCTGCCTGGAGATGTTCTCCAAACCGGTGGTGATCCTGCCCTGCCAGCACAACCTGTGCCGAAAGTGCGCCAATGACGTCTTCCAGGTGGGCCGGGGCGGGGGCAGGGCCAGGTGAAGCAGTGTGGACTTGTAGGAGACTCCTCCTCAGGTCGGAGCTGAGCCCCCAGAAGGTGATGGGCAGAGTGCTCTCTGAGATGGGTGGTGGCTGTCCTGGCTGAAGGGCAGAAGAAGAGCTGGGGTCCTAGGGGATCCCCCAGCAAGCCCGGGTCAGCAGCTGCTCTGTAGGCTGCCGAGGACAGCCTGTGTGAGGACAGCCGCTGGAACGATGGTGGCTGCGGAGGGAAGAAGACCCCCACAGGAAGGAGGGGGCGGGGGGCCTCCACCAGGCTATATGACAGTCTGTGCTAGACTCTGCATTCCGGTTTGGAGTTTCAGATTTTGAGAACATTATGGAAAATCTGGAGAAAATAGCATTGAGATAATGAAGTGTTAAAAAGTAAACCCCATGAGAAAGGTCCATGATGGCAGTGAAGCGACCTGTGTTTGAGGCCCAGCTCAGCGCATAGACAGAGGGCAGGAACCTGGGCCTTTTCCCCAATGAGAAGAGTCACACCTGTGCCCCACTCCAGACTAGTCATTAAAAGGGCTTCTGGTTGAAAAAGGCTGAGATCACTTAAACAGAGAGAAGGCAGAGAAGAAATCTCACTTCTCCGAAATGCTTTGGGTTGCCCCGCGGCCATGGGGCAAAGCAGGCCTGATCAAACGCACAGATGCCACTTCAGCTGCTGGTTTCAAACAGAAAAGCAGCCTGTACCAGAATGGTTTATTATTATTATTTTTTTGTTTAGCATTTCATTTACTTTTTAGCAAGAAGAGACGGGAGGGAGAAGGAGAGGGAGGGCAACATCTATGTGTGTGAAAAACATTGAGCAGTGGCCTCTCAGTCACCTCCCACACCCCCAACCGAGGGCCTGGCCCTCAGCCAAGCCATGGGCCCTGACTGGGAATCAAACCAGTGACCTTTGGGTTTGCAGGCCAGTGCTCAATCCACTGAGCCACATCTGCCGAGGCCAGAATGGTTTACATGGGCTTTCTCTCTTGCCCTGTGTCACTGGTATAGGTTCTAGTAATCTACAAACTGGGACAGAGATCAGGCACAGAGGAGAAAAGACAGACACACACACGCGCACGCACACATCTCTTGGTAATGAAGTAAGGCCTCTGAGCGGACCAGAGCTGGCTGGCTCAGTGCGTGTGGAGCAGCGAGGGGCGGCGCGAACGCACGTTCCTCATCTGTACCAGAAACTATGAGGAAGTGCGGTGAACCCAAGTGATTTTTAACTTAACCAAGAAAATACTTCCCTTTGAAGTTCTTCAGGGCAGTAGGTTTGCAGGGGGAAGTAGTGGGCTCACTGAGCTTGGTCGTCCCTTATCTGTGCCCCAGGGCCCACGCTTTCTGTTGTCTGCCATCTTCACTGAGTGCTCTATAGTCTTTCCTGCCATCTTCCCATCGAGGCCCATTCCTATCTCCTATTCTTCCATGAGTCTCTTTGGCCCTAGCGTATCTCAGAGCAGTGATTTCCCCTCTCTGGGGGCCTAGACTGACTATTATGCCCCCCTTCCCTGGACATTGAGCGTGTACGAGAGGCTGTGGCTTGCCCACTGTCTTGCTTTTCCCCTTGTCTAAGTAGCTCTCAACATCCTGCAGACTGAGATGCCAGGATGGAAGGGCAAAAAGATTCTGCCTTCCTGTCTCATGAATTTGGAGTGAAACATCCTTTCATTAGAGCCTGAAGTATGTGAAAGCAAAGAGAAGTTTTGAAAGTAAAGGTGATGTGCCCATGAAAAAAAAAGTGGTCAGAATATTAAAGTGCAAGATATGCAGTGTCATCGGGCAGAGGGACCCAGGGTCAGGAGGCTAGAAGATGTTTAAATGGCCTCCCTTGTTCAGGTTAGTCCCCTGTATTCGGGCATACTTGCTTTGGTTCCTCGAAGCTCTGGAACACTGATCCGGGCCCTGAGAGACCTGGGGATGCTTTGGACCAAACCCTGTGCAGAGTGTCTGGGAGATGATATGACTCCCAGGGCTTTGGGGTAGCTCTGTGGAGCTTTTCATGTACAGAGCACCCCTGGGCCCTGCAAGCAGAGAGGAGTGAACAGCTTGTTTCCTTGCTGCTTTATTTGGGCTGGCCTGGTGGGAGGCTGACCCAGTTCCTCAGCTGCATTTATGTCTATACATCTCAGCAGATCTTCCTCTGAAAGATGAGCATATTTAGTTTTTTCACACGTTGCCTCCACATTTTGACAACTCTAGACATAATCAGATTGTCTGTTTTCTAAGTATGGGGACAAGAATAGGACTTTAGATTCCCCTGTCTTCAAGCCACTTAGGAAGAGTACCCTTAGAACATTGCCTAGAAAGTTAATAGGACTTACAAAAGTGATACCAATATATTATAGTTGCACACTTTTTTTTTTTATATATATAACAGTATAGGAGTTTATATCATGAAAAGTGGATCTTCCCTTCAGGTGCTCAATTCCCTTCTCCAGATGGAGGTAGCTATTACCAACTTTCTTGGGTAGCCTTCTAGAAATTTTCCATGGATAGGTGTGGGTATGTGTGTATATATACACACATATTTAAACTAGACTCATTATCCTACACCTGCTTCTGTTCACTTACTCTTTCTCAGCAGTGGTTCCACATCCACACATTCAGATTTTCAGATTCACGTTTTCCTTTTTTTTCCACTTTTTAAATGACTGTGTGGTCTTCCATTGTTATGACCGGACCACAGTCTGCTTAATCGGTCCTCTAAAACATTTAGATGGTGTCCAGTGTTTTGCTGTTCTAAAAACTGCCGTGATGGACAACAAGCAAAAATCTTAGAGAACTGTGACTTCCTTGACCGTAGGTGAACTGGAGGACCAGGAAGCAAAATTTGAAAAGTTAAAACATTTCATCAGAAATGTTCGACAGTGTTAAGGGTTTGGGAATAAATCATCCATAATCCTCACTCTCCTAACACAATTTACAATGAATTTTCATGTTTGCATATTCAAGCCCTTGTCCTCACGCATATTTTATTTTTACATAGTTGTCTCTAGAGCTCTAATCTTTCTCTCTGAATTTAAACATCATAAAACACCAAAACCCCATATTTGCCCCTTTCTCCCTCCCTCTTTTCCCACCCTGTACCCGCTCCGCTACCAAGCATCTTGACTGAAAGAAAGCTGTTGGTGTGGAAATTCGACACAAACATCTCCCCATGTGTTTATACATTTTTAAACCCTATTCGCTCCTGAATGACTTTAAAGCAAGCCTTCTGTTTATTTTTATACCTGCCCCCACTTCGCTGTGGGCACTTGTTTATGAGCTGCAACCCGCTGTAATTTAACAGACTAACAGACAAACAGACGGCCTTGAAAGACTGCTCAGGAACGGCTTTTCTGGGGATGTCCATTTAGGGAGGGATTTACAGAGACGGAAATGTCAAGAAAGGGGCCTCCTTCTCTAGTAAACGGCAGTCTAGGAAAGGGATGACCTCTGTGCTGTGTCTTCCACCCCAAACTCCAGTCTTTATCAGATAATTGTTAGGACCTGTTGTCATCAAGTACAGGCCTGCCAGTGAAAATCCTCCACAGCCGGCCTCCTGGACCACTGCCACCGCTACGGAGGGCACCAGGACCTTCCCGGCCCAGCCTCGGGCAAGCCTCCTTTATGAGAAATTGACTTATTGAAATTTTGTGAATTGCATTAACCTCGAAGCAGGATTAAAGATCGTACTGACTTGGAAGAAACTTGATTCAATGGGGAACAAAAACCTAGACCGAGACTCAGCATTCCTGGGCCCTCCGCACACCAGTTTCTTCCTTAATTTACCATGTGATGTAAATCAGGCTATTTCACCTCTTTAAGCCTCTTTACACACACACACATACATATATATACATGCATATATATTTGTGTGTGTGTGTGTATACATATATTCTAACAATTTGATTTTACAAATTTGAGAATTACTATGGATTTCCAGTTTAAGGGCTTTCCATTCTGTTGCCGGCATCTTCACCTGGCTCACCCTCCTGCTTCTCACCTTCCCTTCAACCAGCCTCCATTTGCGAACCCCTTGTGCCGGGCTATTTGCCAGGCTCTGTCCGGCAGAGCTGGCCCTCCACTCAAAATCACTCTCCCACCCTCACCTTAGCTTCTGCCAGCGCCTGGATTCTTCTAAGACTCTTCAGCTTTTCTCCAAATGTCTGGTCTTCTGCTCATTATTGCCCCACGGTTTCTTCAGTACATTCCAAGGCTGGCTCAGAGGACCCGCATGGCCCATTATGCATCATGGGCTAGGCCACCAGTCTGGGGGAGAATGCCTCCAACACCCCCCGCCCCCTTGCCTCCTGGGCCAGCATCCCAAATCAGCATCACTCTGAATAGGCAGGAAGAGGAAAAGCGTTCTGACCTAAGTATAGATTTGATAGAGTAACTGCCGTCACGGAGCATCTTTCTAGATGGAGCATTTCTATTAGTTGCTATGAAATGTTACAAAGGAAATAGAACACACCATAGAGTCTAACAGAGCGACAGTTCATGGCATGTATGCCACATAAAAGCCTTGAACATAACCTAGAATTAAGTTCCATTTATGTATTTTATTCCATTGTATCCTTCACAGTAAAGAATGAACAGTTATTTCAGGTCCTGTGGTTCTGTGTGGGCATACATTTTTAAGGTCTAGAGCAGGGCTTTATAATTTATAGAGAATCTTTTGTTTCCTTTCTTTCTCTCTCTCTCTCTCCCTGTCCCTCTCTTTCCTTCCTCCCTCTTTTCCTCCCTCCCTCTTTCTCTCTCTCTCTCTTTCTTTCTTTCTTCCTTTCTTCCTTTATTCATTTCTTCTTTCCTTCCTTTTTCCTTTCTTTTCAGAGAGAGGGGAAGGGAGGGAGAGAAACATTGCAAGCTCCCAAGTGCTCAGCCTGCAACCCAGGTCTGTGCCCTGACAGGGAATCCGACCTGCACCCTTCAGCTCGCAGGCCGGCACTCAGTCCACTGAGCCACACCAGCCAGGGCAGCACATGAGTGACTCCACCTGAGTTGGGAGCATGGGTTATTGCCATATTATATGGAGAACACAGGAAAGAGGTTACAGTCACACAAAGGGACAGAGTAGGGACGTAAATCTAGGTGTTCTGTGTCCTAGACAAATGGACTTTCCTTTACACATCACATCATTGGCACATAAAATTTTACTTTATGGGGCTGGCTCTCTTGTGTACACAATCTTACAATGTAAGAGGAAAAGAAAGAATGAAGACGTTCATATGTACAGCGGAGCCCGCCAGTTATTTCTTCATCTTGAAATACGATGGAAAGATAAACAAAAGCAAAAGATAAGATTTTTGCTAACTGGATATTAGCTGAGAGCTCTTTAGCCCAGGGTGAGACCACCAGCTATGGAAGTGCATGAAGGAAGTTGCTGTAGACACCTCACAGTATAAAATTCCCATCTTGGATGAGACCGTCTAAGGACTTATGGTCAGGACAGGAAGTAATCTCGTTTGTGCCATGGACCCCTTTGTCAGCTTGTGAAGTCTATGGACCCTTTCTAAGGACTGTGTGTGTGTGTGTGTGTGTGTGTGTGTGTGTTATTTATTTATTTATTTATTGTTTTGAGAGTGTGTTCATTAAAGCTGGAGACAGTGAAACAAGAAAGGGCGTAGGATAGAAGAAGCAATAGGGGAGAGCCCAGGCGGGGCTGCTCTGGCTCTCTAGAAAGATTATGGCAAAGAAGTGGGCCAAGGGGGGGCTACTGTGAGCTCACTGGGGAGTCAGGGAAAAGAGGGCCCTGGGGACAGGTCCAGGGGTTAGCCCTGGACAAGCTGCCACTGCCCATTGCTCCCCGGGTTGCAAGTCTCGTGGGGTCCCTTAGAGTTTAGGACTGTGTGCCTATGGGGGAAGAAGAGAGATGAAAAAGGTTGAAAATCGCTGGCCTGTACAGAGACGTTTGGGAAATGTAGATGAATACAAAGACATTAAAAAAAATCACCTGTAAACTTCATAGCACATTTCCACATTGGGATCCTACTGTCTGTAGATTTATATCCTGCTTTTTTCATGACATGAGTATTTCCCCATGTTATTAAGAACTCTGTTAAAAATGGTACATAATTCCATTAATAACGCATTTAATCTCTCCTCTACTGTGCAATAACCAATATGTTTATTCTTTAAAAGCAATTGTATTGTTTATTATGATTACAAAAATAATGCAGATGTACTATATAAAATTTAAGCCTCATAGATAATACGCATTGTAAAATGTATCAATCCATCTAAACACACAGGGCTATTTCAAGGATGGGACTTCAAGAACTACTTTTATCAGCCCTGCCTGGTGTGGCTCAGTGGATTGAGTGCCAGCCTGTGAACCAAAGAGTCACCAGTTCAATTCCCAGTCAGGGTACATGCCTGGGTTCCAGGCCAGGTCTCTAGTCGGGGGTGTGTGAGAGGCAACCATGCACTGATGTTTCTCTCCCTCTCTTTCTCCCTCCCTTCCCCTCTCTCTAAAAATAAATAAAATCTTTAAAAAAAAAAAAAGAACTACTTACAGACAGGAAGAGGGCGCTCCAGTGACAGCTAGGGGGAGACACGAACAATCCGGATATTGGATCACAGTCCAAGTTAAACAGAGAGGGAGGTGGAGTCTACGTGGTGTGAGAGGAGAAGGTTCTTGTAAAAACCACCAACTACCTTCTCCCATCTCACAGGTAAAAACACACAGGTTGTGGCATGTGATATTCTTACCATAATTCCATCAAGTAAGGCTCCCCTCTCAGAGAAAGCCAGCCCTTGAAAGGGCCTAGTACTAATGGCAAATCCCTCTTTTAGATCTGTGAGGAATGACCTTGGCAAGGTCATATATAGCAAACCCAAAGCCAGGTCTTCAGATCAGTGCCGCTTTCCTTATGTCATACTGCATTAAATGCCCTCTGTGCAAACAGAAAGGTGTTGTCAGGAAGCGTAACAGTTTCTCCACACATGGCCAGTACAGATGGCTTTCTCAAAGTAGCCACCCCGTGTTTGCAAAAGGTTGGGATACAAGACAGGCAAGTTTCGAGGAGAAAAGGGAGTCAGGAAAGGGTTGGTTAGCACAGATTTCCCAAGCCTCACTCTCACCTTCCTGATTTTCGCCGTGGTGCGCACCATCTGTGCTATGTATTTAATATTTCTGTTTGAAAGGACTCAGTTTTAAGGCTTAAGTAGTTATCATCATTCTAAATTACAAAATCCATGAAAATCCCCAGTTTTATAGACCGGTTGCTTTTTCTAACGTGCATTCAAATAAAGACACAACAAATATAAATGTCCATCCTCACACCACCTAACATCTTCCATGTCATGAGTGTGTGTATCGTATTCGGGTCACTGATTTAGCACATGGGGTGTGCCAGGCGGGCCTCAAAGCACCATGAGTGCTTTGCCAGGAGCTACGGGACCCTGGGAAATCCAGAAGATAAACTTACTATTTTATTGCTAGTCAAATGTAGCCCTAGTGCCAAGGGCTCATATGCATGTTGGTCAGAGACTAGTGAAAATACTGGCAAGAGGATCTGAGCTTTGGGGAAGGGAAGGTTCTGTGGGACCAGGGTGTGAATGGTAAAGCAGTGCTTGGTTGTGGTGTCAGCGCCAGCCCTTAGCCAAAACGTGAAGATGGCAGGGGTACAAGCGCCACCCCCACCCTTTGTGTGCTCAAGTTCCCAAGAAAGATGCTATTGAAACAAAGGATTTAGGGTGGACTGCCTCAGAACTGGTAGCCTCCTGGGCCCCTGGATCTCAGAGCAGTAGTGATTAGCCAGTAGGATGCGCTGCTAAAGGAATTTCTTTGGCAGCTGGGGAAGTGGTGAAGAGGTGGCATGCTTTCCAAGTCCACATCAGGTGAATCCCCAAAGTCAGTCTTGATCGTAAGGAGTCTGAAGTAGGGCCCTTGGCCAAGACATCCCAACAAGTCCTGATTACTCTTTCTTTTTAACTTTCTTTTTTAATATTGTGCTAAAGTACACAAGATATAAATTTACCATCTGAACCATTTTTAACTGTGTAGTCAGTGGCCTTAAGAATATTCACATTGTTGTGCAACCATCACCACTGTCCATCTCCAGAGCGTTATCATCTTTCCAAACTGAAACTCTGTTGCCATTAAACAATAACTCTCCCTCCCCCTCCCCCCAGCCCTGCTGGCAAGCACCTATGAATTTAACTATTCTGGATTCCTCATATAAGAAGGAACATACAGTATTTGTCCTTATGTGTCAGGCTTATTTCACTTAGCATATCACGTCCTCGAGTTTGACCCATATTGTAGCATGTAGCCCTGATTACTTTTATCTCTTATTTTCTACAATCTGTGTGACTTATATCAGTATCAGAGATACTACTTCCTTTTGTGTCAAATGTGTATTTTGTTTCTATGTTAATAACATTGGGTTGGCCAAAAAGTTCATTTCGTTTTTTCCCTAAGATGGCTCTAGTAGTGCTTAGTTGTCTTTAACTTTATTCGAAACAATTTTGTTAGACTGTATTGTGACAGTTGCCATATCAGTGAGCATTTTTTTTAAAACTTATCAAAGTTGGTGAATTTTTGTGTAGCCATTGTAATATCGAAGATGGAAGAAAATAAGCAACATTTTTGGTATATTATGCTTTATTATTTCAAGAAAGGTAAAAATGCAACTGAAACACAAAAAAAGATTTGTGCAGTGTATGGAGAAGGTGCCGTGATTGATTGAACGTGTCAAAAGTAGTTTGTGAAGCTTCTTGGTGCTATTGACATTTTGGCCAAATAACTCTTTGCTCTGGGGCTGTCTTACGCATTGGAAGATGTTTAGCAGCACCCTGGCCTCTACCCATGAGAAGCCAATAGCGGTTGATAGCTGTCATATCCAAAATATCCAAATCAAAAAAGTTATTGGTGAAAATGTGTCTTTCATTTTATGAAAAAACTAAATGGAATTTTTGGCCAATCCAATATATTTTAACTTGATTTCTTCCCTTAATTACGCCAGCTCGCTTTTCTTCTCCATCTCTTCTTTAATCAAAGAGACTATTTTCTTTATTTCCTTTAAAATGTTATATTGAAATTGTACTATTCCTTGGAGCAATTTTTCTACAGTGTATTCTTCATCTGTCCTTTGCTTGTCATGCTTTCTTTTCCCTGTTCCTTTTGTATAATCTTTGCTTGCATCTCCTGTTGGGTCCCTTCTGCTTATCACTCCTCTTTGAATAGGGGTAGTTTTATCTGGTGCTGAAAGTGAATTCTTTACTTAACCTATTTACCTTGGCTTTCTTCCACTGTTCTCTTAAATGTAAGCTGGCTAGCTCCGTGTTATCATTGTTTTGCAATCTCTGTTTAATTCCTTGGCTTTTTTGGTGAATAGAGGGGTATGACCTGGGTTAGTAGAAAGCTGAATGTCTCGATTTGGTTATGCGGCATCAGAATATTTTTCACACAGAATATGCTGAGTTATCCTCTCTGGGGGGCATGTATAGGTCCACTGGAGCAGGTCTCCCTGAGATTTGAGTTATTTCCTCTCCTTTTCACAGACAAGCAGATCATTATGGTTGCAGGCTGACCCCTTATCATGCTCCCGGCACAAGGGGTTTTGATTTGATGGGTCATCTTTTGTTTATCTCTGCTCAGATAACGTCAATACGCAGCTGAATGTTTGGCGGCTGTTTCTGGCCTTTGTGAAAGGTTGATGTTTGGCCTTTCATGGTTTTTACTAAACTCTATTTTACCTGACACTCATAGAGGCAAATGTTGGAATTGATAACGTAGTATATTGATTACCAGACGGACTCTGGAGTCAGAGTGTCTGAGTTCAAATATTGGTTCTGCCACCTATTAGTCGATGGCCATGTGCAATTTATTTAACTTGTCTGGCCTACAATTTCCTATCTTTGAAATGAAGCTAATAGTGGTACGTACTTCATAGGGTCGATATGAGAATTAAACGAGTTAATACAAATAAAAGGACTTAGAGCAAACCTGGCATAACGTAAGTGCTCAGTAGATGTTAGCACTATCATCATATTTCTTGTAGTCTAAGTCAGGGGATAAATGTTTATCTCCTCCATCATCTGTACAAGAAATTCTTGATGATTAATTTCAGCGCTGTGTGGAAAGCCTATAGGACAGTGCCCGACCCATAATAGGCCCTCAAAACATGAGTGGATTGTTAAGTAATGAGTATAGAGGGAGAGTGCAGTGAGGGAGGGAGGTGGAGGAGAGAGGGTACATATGAGTTGGGCCAAGACTTTAGAATAAGTTCCCTCCTTTTCTTTACCATTCAGTTGTTTACTGAGCAACTTTTGTTTTTTAAGATTTTATTTATTTATTTTTAGAGAGAGGAGAAGGGAGGAAGAGAGGAAGGGAAGCATCAACGTGAGAGAGAAACATCAATCGGTTGCCTCTTGTACATTCCCTGACCCAGGAGCCAACCGGCAACCTAGGCATGTGCTCTGACCAGGATTGGACTGGTGACCTTTTGCTTTGTGGGACGATGCCCAACACAGCGAGTCACACTGATCAGGGCCTGAGCATCTTTATAGGGTTCCCACCAGCTAATCAAAGTGTTGGCATAAGAAACGTCTAAATCTGTAGAGAATTTTTATAAGAGTTTATTTAAACCAAACTGAGGACATATGCCAGGGATTAAGATCTCAAATGCTCCAGAAAATAACATGTTTGGAGCTTCATTTGAAATTGAAGAGGGAACATAAAGAAGATTCCACGGAGGTGGGAAAAGCAAGGTGGGGTTTGGGTTACAGGAGAGATTATGTGCTCTCTGTCACTGGGGCAGTTACAGCTTGAAAGGTGTGTTGCTCCATCCCATCCTAAAATGGCCTGCTAAGCTCAAGGCCACAGGCAACTGGCTCAGAGATGGGGAGGCGATCACCTG
>PVJD01015451.1:0-24785 GCA_004026545.1 Mormoops blainvillei | reverse complement strand
AGTAAACATAGCATGTATTTGGCATTTGCTCTGTAACAGGGACTCTTCTAAGAGATATAGCAGTGAACAAAACACAGTTCTTATTCTTGTAGACTTTACAGTCTAGTGTGGGGAAGCAGAGCATATACACAGAAAATATTATTAGGTGATGATATGAAGAAAAATCATCCAGGGCAAGTTTAGAACATGCCAGGTGTGCTATGTAAGAAATCCTCTCAAACAAGGCATCATTTGATTGGAGACTAAAAAGAACTAGGGAATCAAGTCATAAATATTGGGGAAAAGAATATTTCAGAAAGAGAAAATAAGTGCAAAGATTCTGAGGTGGGATCATGCAGGCGTTTTGAGATTTCTGTGGAACAGTAAGAAGGCAAATGAGGTGCACAATGCGGGGGAGGTGGAATAAGATGAGGTCAGACAGGTAGAAAGGTGACAGATTGCATGATATCTTGTGGTCTATGGTGAAGGGTTGGATTATACTTAGAGGGAGATGGAAGCACATTATGGGGATGGAGCAGGCTGGCAAAAATCTGACTTGTATTTTAAAAGATTATTGTGGTTACTTTGTCAAATACTACCTGCAGGAAGGTAAGGGTGGAAGCAAGGAGACAAGACAGGGTTATTGCAGTGGTCTCAGGGAGAAACGATGCTGACTTGGATTAGAGTGCCAGTAGTGGTAATGTAAGAATCTGTAGCTTGTTCTGGATGTATACCTAAAGTAGAGCTTATGAGATTTCCAAGACAGACTGGATGTGGTATGAGAGAGAGCAGTTAAAAATGATTTCAAGAATTTGGGCTGAGCATTTGATAAGTGGAGGCACCATTACTGAACTGGGGAAGATTCTAGAATATGAACAAAACTTCAGTTTTGGGTGTATTTACACGGAGATGCTTATCAGACATTAAATAGAGATGCTGTAGGGTCAGATGGACATGGGAGATTTGAGTTCAGGGGAGAGACCAGGGCTAGAGGTACACTTTTAGGAATCTGAGCACCTAAGTGATATTCAAAGCTGTGAAGTTGGATGAAATCCTGGGGGGGGGGCCATTTTAGGGGAGAAATGGTGCCAACATTGGGCAAAGACGCACTGTTGTGTTTGTAGGTCAGGAATCTGAAGAGAAACTAGCAGAGTGTGCTACCGAGCAGGCAGTGGGGAGTGCAGGGATCTGAGAGAGAGAGAGATCCAAAAATCCAAATGAAGACTTTTTTTTTTAAAGAAAAGCGCCATCAGCCATGGTCAGATAAAAGCATTGGTTAAACACTTAGTTGGTTAAAGCGCTGTCTGGATATATCAAAGTTGCATGTTCTATCCTCGGTCAGGGCACATACAAGAATCAACCAATGAATGCATAAATAAGTACACTAGCAAATTGATGGGGGTTTTGTTTCCTCTCTCTCTTTCCCTCTCTCTCTCAAATCAATCAATAAATGAAAAATATTTTTTAAAATAATGGAGTGATTAAATGTGTCAACTTCTGCTGAGATGTCAGTAAGATGAGTACCTCAAAATAACCATTTATTTTGGCATCATGGAGGTGATTGCGTTTTGATGGAGTTGGGGATACAGATGTGTGACTGAAGTTATTCATGGAACTCCAAGGGCCTTTATGATCCACTAAACAGCAAAGAATCCTCAACAGCATTTATAAGTGTTGAGGAAATGCTTAAAACTTTATGCTGTGGAATTGGGGACTGACTGGTAGTATAAACATTGGAATTTATTTGAAGTTTAATCATGACTTCTAATTTAGTCATCTAGAGTTCATTTCTTTGCAAAACCCTCAAATTATATTAGCTTTAAATTGTCTAAATTCCTTACCTTCAATTATCTTCCTCTCCTAAGACAGGCAAGTCTATAAAAATGAAGAGATTAATGTAACTGAGGAAAATTCCATTTATCTGGGGGAACACAACTCGGTCCATGTGGAATAATTTGAAAGGCACTTTGCTTTAACATTTTTACCCCATTTCCTTATGGTGCTGACAGAGATCAAATATCAAATGCTCCAGGTCAGAGATTAGGTATGGGATTCTTTAGTTGAAAATGCATTTATTCTCTTGAGACCAATGAATATGTTAGTAATTAATTAGTGTTGTTTAACTGCATATCTCCCTCCTCTTAATAAAATCAGCTATCAAAACAGCATTGGCTTATATGTAACTCCATATTATCTAAATCATAGACTCTATATTTGGTATCTTTTGAAAAAAAATAGGCATAACTGTAAAGCACATAAAATATTGAAACCCGTAGAGCCAAAAAAAATTCTCCTTAAATATTCTGCCAAAGTTCCTTATGGGTTCTTTAAATTTTAATGTATAAATGAAAACTATTCCACACATTTTTCTCATAGGATATTTCTGTGCTTTTTCATTTCCTTTCTACAGACGAAATGTGTAGAGGGCATGGGATGGACAAATAGCAGGGGGAGCTGATGGGGAAAAGGGAGGGTGTGAGAGGAATTTGCTGGACTGAATTTACAGTATGAAACTGTGATCCGAGGGCAGAAATCAACTTCTGCCTGCCTGGCGTGATCGAGGCAAATGCTGGGTTTTGAAGGAGTTGGACGTTTCCCTTGATGCTTCGTGTGCTCCTGCCCTCTGCCCACCTCTTTCTCATTAGGGATGTTCTCCTTGCAATGGCACAGGCATAAGGTTACATATTTTATTACCCTGTGTTTGAAATTTATCAGTCTTGGTTCTAAGAATGTTTTCTTGGCTAGGCCGTGTGTGCTCTTGGACATTAATCTAGTAAACTATCTGTGCTAAAAAATTGCTTGCTTTAATTTCAGATTAAAACCAAACAAAATAGCCCATTAACCAGCTTTTATTAAGTTGATGTAAAAAAAAAGAAGAAAGAGTGAATGACATATATGAGGAACAGTCAGCGTATGGCCAACTCCCTGATTCACCTATAGGCACAAAACTGACTCTGGACATGTGGTTTCAAGAAAGGGTTTGGAAAGCTCGTACTGGAAGATGCATGTCCTACTGATTGGAAGGAAAATGGTTGGTCACTTTTTTCTTTTTGTCATGGGTTTATATTTGCTTTCTCATTGATTACTCAATTATTTAACTTCATTAGGTACCAAATAGGCTACTGGGTGCTGTTGCTAGGAATAAGATATACCCAAGTTCACATCTGAGCTCTGACACTTACTAAGTGATTTGACCCAGTTACTTACGTTTCCTCAAACACTGAAGGAAAGTCCCCACATTTTGAAACTGTTGTAATGAGCATTATATCAAGAAGTTTATGGGAAAGGAGCAGTGTAAAATATAGACCCTGTAGATTTTAACTGAAAATTGAATAATATATGTCCTGGAAACAAACATGTGTCATTGTAAAAATATAGTTTGACGTCTCAACAGATTCACTCACTAAGAATCATTGAGGTAAAAGAAATGTGGAGGATTAATAATATCACATCACAACTAAATGTTTACCACATAGGTTATATTTTCACATGTAATTTCAGAAAGCTCAGAGATTATTTATCCATCCCAAGATGAAATGGTATCATCTTAGACTTCATAAGTGAATAGTGATTCCACTTGGCACACTGTATATCTATCCATCCATCCATATATGCTATTTAAGTTTTTATATATCCTTTTAGAATTACAAGTGCCAACTGGTGTGTCTCAGTTGGTTGGAGTCACCCCACAAGGCAGAGGGTCCCCAGTCAGGGTGCTGTGGGGTGCAGCCGGTCGATGTTTCTCTCTCACGTCAACGTATCTCTCCCCCTCTTTCTCCCTCCCTTCCTCTATCTCTAGAAATAAGTAAATAAAATCTTTAAAAAAGAATTATAAAATGCATATAAGTAAATTACAACAAAATCTCAAAATAAAATTAAATTTAAGACACCTTAACCTCTAATCACCATCTTACCTGATCTCAAGTATCTCTGAAATTTGGGAGAATCAAATATTATCACAAAACAGAATCTATAGTTTCAGTTAGAACTGCTGGTGAGGAAATGCTGATCTATGATATAAACAAGTTGAACTGATTGCATAGAGCGGGGGCTTCCAAATGATTGTCATAGGAAATGTGTGACTAACAGTATTGTTGATTTTTACACTAGGAGGTCGTGGACTAGAAATAATGCCTAACTTGGCCCCAAGCATTTTGTTCAGTCTGCTGTACAAACAATAATAAACATCAGTATCTTCTAGACCATGAAACTTTGAGTCATTTAAGAATACAAGCAACAAAATTAGCTGTTATCAGACTTTGGTTTATTGTAAAATTTAGCAAAGTTTTTGATGTAATCCCTGACCCCTTGCTCTGAAAACAAAAGCAAAAATGTAATTATTGCTTATTCTTCCCCTCTATTTTATTTGTGCCACTGTAAAAGAAGGGAGAAAAATCATTGTAATAAATAAAAATAGAAATGTAAGAGAAAAAGATAAATCAGTCCAGATGAGAAATATTA
The DNA here is from genome assembly GCA_004026545.1 of Mormoops blainvillei. Taxonomy (NCBI): domain Eukaryota; kingdom Metazoa; phylum Chordata; class Mammalia; order Chiroptera; family Mormoopidae; genus Mormoops; species Mormoops blainvillei. The sequence goes on along the minus strand of PVJD01015451.1, from coordinate 20,345 downwards.
GGAGCAACAGAAATATCATCAAGCAGTTTCAAAATATGCTTCTTTTTTAAAGGCTATCATGTAAAAAAGGTCACACCAAAAATATAGCAGCAGAGAAGAAAGATAAATATAAGTTAATTGCACACCAATCCCATGCAAAAAAACTGGGTTATTAGCCAAAGCAGTAGTATTCAGAATCCAATTTGGGATGCTTGTGCAGTGCCTGGGAGTCATCTATGATGGAGCTGTCGCTGAACTGGTCCAAGTCTGACGGGGTCTGATGGCCTGGGACATCATCTGCCAATGTGTCCAGATAGCTCCCCACGGAGATGCCATCCAGCCCATCACTGCCATCATGGAGGCTATTGTAGCTGCCACGGAAGGAGGTGCTCTGACTCTCCAGTAAACTGCACAGGCTACCACTGAGACTGCTGCCCCGGCTCGTTACGGTGGCCTTCTCTTCAATCATCCACTTGATGGACTCAATGCTCTCATTGATAACAAGCAACTGGCGCATAAGCCTGACATCTGTGGCTCTGAGATTAACCTGCAGAGAAGAGGGAGAGGGAGAGACGTTCCAGTTAGTCCACATTCTTGAAAGGCCCAAATTTCAAATGCATTCTGTCTTACTCATTCTATAATTTTAAATTCATAGACTAAATGCACTTGACCTCAGCATGTTTTGAAAACTGCTGACCAATGGTAGGAGTCATAAAGAACTCACTTCCTGCCAGACACATTCGGCTCCAAAAGGGACAATAAAACTCCCACTACATTGCTGACCAAGATGCCTGGAAATAGCATATTGAATGTCAGGTTCTCAGCTACAAAACTTATTCTCCCTCTGGCCTGATTACTAGTGTACCCAAGTTTGCTTGGGAATTGTCTATGGGTGCTGAGAGGTGGGGACAAAGGTCTAGAATTAAGGAAGCATCATATTATCATGGTGGTAGCTTCTATTTTTTGAGTAATAAAGTGCCAGCATCATTATAAAAGCTCAACAGTCATCATAGAAACTTGGTATCAATCATAGATATTATTATTTTCATCCCCATTTTATAGATGAAGAAACAGAAGAGAGTGAAGAGGACAGGAAAGACCTGTTTTCTTCGTGGCTATATGGACATAATAGTACTGAATAATACTTTTATGTTTAAGAGGAACCAAATTGCTATAATATTCCCTGAATCCAAAAGAGTACCAATATATTAGGCTGATCTACCGTACAAGATGAAGTATACAGACATTTTCTGCAGATCTGATTATTTGCTTCAGCTATGCCAGGGGCAGCTCCAATCAAAACAGGGATATGAGACTCTGAGAAGGTTCTGAAACTCCCCTAAGTGCCTTCTAGTGTGTATTTCTTCTGAGAGTTCTAAGTTACTTTGGAGAAATCTGTCTTCAAAGCCACAAAACAGAATTTCTTTGTAGGTCTGACACTTCAATGGGAACATTTTCTAACATCAAAGGTGTGGTGTTTCTGGGGAAGGAGGGGAAAGGGAGACTACGAGAACCCTCATGGTCTCCCTTGTCGTTGTTGGAGTTGGACAGCTGTGGCTCCTATAGACTTCCAGTGCCTGCACCTGGAGGCAGGGACACGTTTGGCCACTGGAGATCCTGGTCACGTATATATGGTTTAAAATGGATTCCTGTTCTTTCCGCTGGAGTCTTTCTTTAACCCATGTGGTTGGGCTTTGCTAATTCTCTCTTTAGGATCCCTGGCTAATGCAGATTTGTGGGTTTCTAGCAATATCAAAGGCACTCATTCACGAGTGAGTCAAGCCCTAAGGGAAAAAGGAGCCTATTGTCTTCAAATATATGCATTCATTTTTGTAAAAATATTTCCTGGTTAGGAGTTAATTCATAACTGAAGGCAAACTTTGGATTTAGTGAATGTGATGAACAAACATTAGGAGAGATGAAATTTCTACTAATGACTTCAAAGAAGTAAGACTACATGTTAGAATATATATGCCTAAATACAAAACACACAAAGTACAATTTAAAACCCTTAATTTTACTAGCATATTCAGTAGAGTGACCTGGCTGATTTCCTTATCTTCTCTGAAAAAAAGCACTGAAAAGAAATTTTGTGGAAGGAAACCAGTGAAAATCATTTCTTGCTGAGGCATTCACTAACAGGAGGCTGTAAACTTAGTAAGCCTTGAGATGTTTTTCTACTTGTGGTGTCATCTCAGTGACCTTGCAGTGACCTGTTGGAGAAGGAGGGTTTCTGGCAGTTTTTATGTTCAAATTCACCCCTACACCCCATGAGCTATGAAGACACTGTAATGCAACAAATATTTACAAATCAGCAACAATTTGCTTAGATCCACTGAAGAACCTAGAAAATCAGTGTGAACTAAAGTCTTACAAAATTCTTCAGTTAGGCATCTGTAGCTGCTAAAGCTCACTGCGCCCGCTGCAGGCATGGTTCAATATAAATGTGACCATTTCCCAAGGGATCCCCAAGTGAACCACAGCCGCACTTGTTCACATTCCCACCCTGTCCCGTGGAAATATCCCGGCCCAGGCTCAGCCCTGGGTGTGTTCCCTGTTGCTGCCTCCTCTCCATTCTTCTCTTCCTCTCCAAATCCTCTCCATTCTTGAAGGCCGACTTCTTCCATCAAGCCTCCTTGCTGACGCCAGCCTCCTCTGCAGTTCATTTAGTTCGTATCTCACAGTATAGCTTCATTTGGTACTGCCTTGTATTGCTACCTATTATTGTGCCATGAACTAAATTTAAAGTTTCTTTTAGAAAGAAGCCATGTCTTACATTTCTCTTCAGGTGTGTCCTAAGCATTGACTGATTTCGTGTCCTAAGCATTGATTGATTTTGTTGTTTTAGAAATAGTCATATTTTTTGGATATGTGAAAAGCTCAGCTCTCAAGAATTTTTCAGCAGTTTTTGTCTGAGTCACACAGTGACTGCATCAAATAAAATTTTTTTAAAAATTTATTGCACAATATTGCCCTGACCAGTGTGGTTCAGTTGGCTGGGCATTATTCTACAAAGTGAAAGGTCATCAATTCGATTTCTGGTCAGGGCACATGCCTGGGTTGCAGGTTTGGTCCCCATCGGGGCACATGCAAGAGGCAACCGATCAACTTTTCTCTCCCTTTTTCCCTCCCTCTCCCTCTCTCTAAAAAAAAAAAAAAAAAGAAAAGAAAAGAAAAAAACGTATTGCACAATATGAACAAGAGGGGAGTAGACTATGAAGTAACAAAAGCTTCCTTTGACCGTGAATGATTTATTTAAATAAAAAAAATTCTTTTCTTCTGAAAGCAAACATTCACAGGCCATTGAACTGCTGCTGGAGAAAAAACTGACGACAGCAAAGCAATTGGAACATGTTGATCTGGCTGATAATGATTACAGAGTTACTATGTCTAATTCTCTGCCCTCTGTCCTCCGGGCGAGAGCGCAAACAGCTTCCCACTGTGGGAGCACTGGGCCAGCCGGTTCACACGGTTGCCAGTCCACTTCCTGGAGCTACAGGCCGCTTGCTTCACACTCACTACTTTCTCCGAGTACTGAGGTGTGGTTATGCCACTGCTGATGAACCTCGAAAGTATGAGAAGTCCACCTCAGAACTAAATCACAATGTCACTTCTGTCTCTAGTAGCTGCCCCGCCTTTCCTCAATATTATTCATGTCGATCCTTATAAAGACTGGCCATTGATTAAGAAGACGGTAGACTTAAAAAAGAAGGAAGGATGGAAGGAAGGAAGGAAGGAAGGAAGGAAGGAAGGAAGGAAGGAAGGAAGGAAGGAAGGAAGGAAGGTGCGTAGGCTTGCCCTGTTGGCAGGAAACTTCTGTTCTTTCACTTGAGGTTTTATAACGTCCCAGGACTTTACTTCTTGTGGTCTGAGTTTGTGTCCCCACTTTGGAGAGGAGGGATATGATATCTAATCCACACGCCACATTTCTAGTGTTTTGTTCCCTTCATAATATTTATGACTAGTTGAAATCATTCTGCTTATCATTTGTTTACTTATTTTCTGTCTCCCCCATTGGCATGTAAGTACCATGGAGTGCTCAGAGCTTAGTGTACCCTCTTCACCACTCTGTACCCTAGACCTACAAGAGTGCTTGGCAGATAGTTGGTGCTCAATTAGTATTTATTCAAGGGCTAAATAATTGCTTTAGAAGGGGTACCTGTCAGGAATGCTCCTTCCTTGCGTTTTGCTGTGGGCCAGTGAACTGTGGCTTGAGAGAAAGGTAAGAGACAGCTTCTGGACAGAGCATTTCAGTATTGAAGCATTCCCCGCCAGCAGGCAGTCCCACTCCTACTCATTCACAAGAATCGAACACCAAGAAACCAGTGCAAGGTTATTCCTATTTTTAACACACAAATTACGAGATAGTACCTCCAAAAGGAAGTGGGTTTTACGGTGTGAATCACACTCCAAACATTACTGTGTTTGTTCTGAGGTAATAACTGGTATTAGCACAGCACACGTGTTCTGTAAACACTTCTTGAAATGAGTTAAACAAAGGGAATAAACCAACAAGTAGGAAAAAGAAATGGTTTGCACTAATCGATTCAAAGAGATATGGATGTCCTCTCCTCTTCCCCTGTTCACTCTCTCCCACTCTGGCCCTTACAGTTACTGCAGTGTGGCTCCTCTTCATACTTAAGTCTCTCATGCTTCCGGGCAGTAGCATAACAGGCCTTTGTGCTCTAGACTGAGGGGATGCTTAAACTGCATTTCATTTTCAGACAATTGGATGGTGAATTGAGTCTATGGTAGAACTTTGAAATAAGGGGTCTGGAAAGAGCAAATATTTTTTTAAGATTTTATTTATTTTCTTTTCAGACAGAGGGGAAGGAAGGGAGAAAGAGAGGGAGAGAAACATCCATGTGTGGTTGCCTCTTGCGCGCTTCCCACTGGGGACCTGGCCCGCAACCCAGGCATGTGCCCTGACTGGGGAATCGAACCTGCAACCCTTTGGTTCGCAGGCTGATGCTCAATCCACTGAGCTATACCAGCGGGGGCTGGAAAGAGCAAATATTCTTAATAATAAACTTTTCCAGATCTCTGTTTTGTTCCAGACTATCATTTTAATACTGAAAAAATACAAAGGTTATGATATTTAGCTCAATGGAATCAAAGAAAGAGAAAATGAGGTCAAATTTTCAATTAATAAGAGAGCTGACAAGCAAGTCAACTTCTTTTGTGGTGGTATGTGAGGGACACAGAACAGGATTCTGGACTATCTACTCATGTGACCTTTGGGCAAAGTGGCTTGGCGCAGAGGACCTGAAAACAAATTCATGGTGTTCTATGTAAGTTGCAGTGGATTCAGTGAATTCAGTGGATTCAGTGTACACAGTAAAGCAGTCTGTGAACAAAGACTTATTTCTTCCCAGTAATGAAGATTTAACTGGCTGAGAAACCCAGCTATCACTTTTGTCTGCTTTTGGTATTAAGGTGTTATTTGAAAAGAAGATTCTATAGATCAGATCATCGCAGTATTTCCCTCCATTCTGACATTGTTTCTGATTCTTTGTCATTCCTGTGGCCATTTGATTACAAAATTGTTTTCTGCTATGAGAAAATTCTGCAAGTTATAGAGGAAACAAATTGTATTAATTTTGTTGCTCAGTGTCTCCAGCTAAAGATTTAGCTGACACTCAGGGCTAAAGCTGGAAGTTTGAGCTCTGTGTGAATGTTAATCACCTGCAGTAATAGTGATTTTAACTCTTACCATTTGGGTTTAAATAAAAATCATATTCTGTTCTGCTCCAAGATAAACATATATACCCTCTTTAATATGCCTATATGTTAACTGGAATATGCACATGAACTGCAGAGTGACATTTTCAAATAAGGACATTATTCACTCTATCTTGTCATACTGCAGGCTTGGATAGCACCATGTTCTTAGATCTCTCTCAAAGCTCTCTGTCACTATTTTTATCCTTTTATTTATGGGACTTAACTAATGAGATAAAAGCAAGCCATCCCTCTTAGTTATGCTCTCCTACTGTAAAATCCACGGTGTCCATGACCTAAATCTCAAATGTCCAGCAAGCTGTAATATGAATTAGGAGGGAGAAAGACTACTTTGCAAGCAAGTCCATGTTAATGTACCAAGTGGAAAGGAAAAGAGATTAGATTTGCCTTTTAACGTGATGCTCTAATCCTAGTTTCAAATTAGAGGCAACCAATCGACCTTTTTTTTTTTTCAGATATGTAATTGGTGGAAGCTCTCTTTTCTAGCCATATTTATTTTTAAATATACAAAAAATCAAAATCATCTGTATGTACTAAATTAAAGAGCTGTTTTCAAGATGCTTGGGATATTGTTTTTCTAGCAGTTTATCCCAGTTCATGTGCATGCTCACTTTGCATAACCTTATGGTGTCCAAATTTGCTCTTTTTCCAAATTGACCACATCCTCAGTTTGATGATCACAGGAGGTTTCCTGCCCACCTATTCTTGACATTTCTAGCAATCTTATTGATAGCTATATTTATAAAGCACTCCTCTTTTTCCTCGGAGGACCCATATGGATATTATCATCTCTGAGCAGTCTCAGGGAACGTTGTACATTTCCACCGACTGGTTTGGTTTGGAATGCTTCAGGAGAGGAGTCTGTATCAGACAGTGCTATTCCACCAAAGTTTTCCCCCACTTTCTCAGCTAGTTCAAAATGTATAGCAAACTATTTTTTCTGATTGGGCAACAGAGGATTCCATTTTTATACCAGTCAGCTGTGTCTTCCTTCATTTGTGTTGTTTGTATGTGGAATTGAACAATAAGTAAAACGGTTCACTCTTTTCCCAAAGCCTTGTAGAAGAGTAATTTCCCCAAAGACTAAGCTACGTACATAAAAACACAGAGAAAGCTCAGCTGACTGATAGATGTTGTTTTGATACATTAGAAGGCTGCATCTGGTTTATTTGAAAGGGGCACATGTGACTTCCTTGAATCTAAAACATAAATTCCTGCCACCAGTCCTGCTCATGAGACCTGTATAGTTTCTGCTGATGAATGTCTGATTATCAAAGTAAGATAGGGAGCTTTTCAGTCTTATTCCATCAGGTTTTAGGTCCAATTGATGCTTAGATGCCTGTGAAGGCAATTCCCTTTCCATGCCCTAACATAGTGAAATTGTTTTCCCCAGAGCTTTCAATATGTGCATTCAAAGCGTAATCACCTGGGCTGAAGTTCACTTGGAATCGTGTAGCTGACTCTCCACCTTTGTACCAAAGAAGTTCACACACACAGATCAGTCAGGAAGTGTTTCCACTGATTTATTATACAAATAAATGTTCTTTCTGCATGTGTATTTTTCTAATTTAGAACTTAAAATAGTCTTTTTACATGGAAGACAAGGATATGGCAATGTGCTCCTCTGTGACATGCCATAGCTGTGCTTGCACTGGGAGAAAAAGGAGGCACGAGGTGGTGTGCTGCTCAGTGTGCTGGTCAGTCCTCAACACCGGGCTGCCCGGGAAGCTACATACACACACAGTAGAAATCGTACTGATCTAAAAGCTGTGTAGCATATACTTTACAAACAATACTAAAATATACAGTGCCTGCCTTTTATTGTAAATTTCATATAACTAATTGATTCTCGGACAATGAAATGCTTTTGTTCATTTTTGTTAAACTGAACCTCTGGTTGCAGTTCAACCACAATTTGACAAATAGAATTGATTCTAATCCACTAACTCTCTTTTCAATAATTTTCTGCCATTAAATCCAATGTATGATCTACTGTTAAACTGTTTTTCACCCTAGTACAAATTGTATTTGTTAAACTAAAACCTGTTTCATCTGTAACACTAGTTATGATGCCCAAGCATCATTTACTGGTTGGCCAGTGGTGTGATGAGCAACTTTGTGAAACTGGGTAATAGTTTTTGAATGCGTGAAGAATATGCCCCCCGTTGTGTGTGCTATTGATAATGTAATACCTAAAGACACGACCCCCTTTAAGCTTAGTCTGTGGTAATAACATTTTCCCCATCACTGTTTTATGACAAAAAATGGAAGTCCAGTTCTGATTTATAGTGTTTTCCAATTTCTGTGCTATAAATGTTCCTACCATGGTCAATTTCAAGCTACCAATGTGATGTAACTAAACATAGGGCTAGTAAGAGATTTTCAGTAGTGCAGCATTAGATAGTATTTTCACCCTATAGAAACAGTAAGTGTTTTAAATAATTTCAGTGCAGTAAGTAATTACCAAATGATGAGTTTTGAGTATTTATTATCTTAGTTTTCATATAATTTATTAATTTGCAGGTTTCTATAAATACATACTTTAAGTTGTAAAAGTGACTGTGATTAAAAACTAGTTCATAAAACTAAAAATTAAACAAACAGCTCACACAGGCCAGCCAGTAGGAGTTAGCTCCAATATACCATGGAAGGTGCTGAATGAAAGCTTTACCTAATCTACAGCACTTTGGGTAAATAGATTAGAGACTTTTCATTTTCCCCCTTAGGACATTGATTTTCCTATACAGGAATAAAAGCCTAATGTAATTTTATCTTTTCTACTAACTACAATTTGAGGAAAATGTCAAATATTCATACCAAAGTCATTAGTATTTTTTTTTTATGGAAAGATTTCAAAGATTGAATATAGATTAGTCTGTAAGCATGAGATATGAAATTTACTTAGAAAGGAATACTCTAGATTTGAAACTCACTTAAGTATGTGTTTTTCCATTATAATTTTGATGGCTATATTTCTAAAATATGCTCTACACTTCTTTAGATAAATAGAATGAAACAGAATCAAGTATAAACAAAGCATTTGTAATGCATAGTTGTTCAGCAGTGCACTTAACGGTTGTTGAAAGAATAGGATCATCGTTATTTTTTTACATGTTTCCACACATCCCTGCACACTCAAATGCTTAATCGTCTCCTCTTTCAGTAATTTCTTGATGTTCAGATTAGATCTCTCTGTCAGTCATTATGCCCCCTTTCGCTTCCTCAGTTTCTTAATTCTATTTCTAATCTGCTATCTGCAGCCCAGCAGTACTTCAGTAACCATAAGTTGAGTAAGGGAGAACTGAGCTGCGAACAAACTGATCTTTGTGCTTCTCAGAAAGTAACATTCACTAATGAGTAAAATTAGACAAGGAAGCATCCTCTGCAACAGAATAAAGTGCGCGGGCCTTGCTCTGTAGATCAGCACCTCTCAGTCCTCAATACCCACGCAGATCACTTTGGAATCTTGTTCAAATTCAGATTCTTTTAACTAGGCCTGTCATCCTGCTTTTCTAACAAGTTCCCAGCTGGTGCCAATAGAGGTAGGCAACCTCTACAATATCCCCCAAGAATACCCTCTCTCTGGTGCCTACATCTTTGTGTAGTTCCCTGCCCTTGTTTGTGAACTGATCTATTGACCTGTTCCTACGGAACAGAATGTGGTGATGTGGTGGGACATCACCCCTGAGAAAAAGTGACAAAAAAGGCTGTAGTTTCTGTCTGGGGTATATTACTTGCTCTGGTGAGAGACATCTGCCAGGCTGTGTGAGATCTACCTGATAAGGAATTAATGTCTCTGGACAACAGCTAGCAAGAAGCTACAGGCCTGCCAACTGCTACTGGCTGCGTGGGTGAGCTTGGAAGCAGATCCTCCCTGAATCCAGCCTTGAGGTGACTGCCGCCCCAACTGACAGGATGATTGCAGAGTTTTGCTAAGAGACTCTGAGCCAGAGGCACTCAGCTAATCGGTGCCCAAATTCTGACTCACAGAAGCTGTGCGGTAACACGCTTGCTGTTTACCTTGCCAAGTTTTAGAGTGTTTGTTATGCAACGTGAATAAGGAATACACCAAGGAATGCTTTTGGCAAATGGACCACACTTTGAGTAGCAAGGCCCTGGAGATCTTTTCACTTGTGGGTAATTTTGAGTAATAGATGATGGACCACTCTGTTCATGGAATGCTACTCTACTGATACACCGTTATATAGTTTGAGGAAAAAGTAAAAATAGAATAAGTAGATAAATATTTATTGAAGAAGACAAAAGATGTTCATGGGAAGTCAAGGTCTTTATTGAGGGAGCCATCTGCTTCTCTCACAGGATAACCATTTTCCTTCTTAAGAAAAGGTGGTTTATTACCTGGAAGGAGAAATGATAGATACAGATATAGCATAGATTTTGGAATTATTAGACTGAAAGTTTAAAATAGCTATGATTAGTATATTAAGGGATCTAATGAAAAAATAGACAATATGTAAGAACAGGTGGGTAAAGAAAGCAGAGAGATAAAAATTCAAAAAAAGATGCAAAATGAAATGCCATAAATCAAAAACACTGTAATGTTATGTAAATGAAGAATGCCTTTGATGAACATAGCTATAGACTGGACACAACCAAAGAGAGAATCGATGAGCCTGAAGATATGGAAATACTTTGAATGTCTCCTTAATGGAATCCTTAGTAGGGCCTAAGAGAACCAGCAAAGCATTATTTAATTATCTATGGGATTACCTTTACAGGACCTGCTCTTCACTTTTAATTTGGTCCAGGCTTATGAAGTTATAAATTGGCTTATAGATTTATGTCTAGAAGACATGAAAATGACTTCCGTCTAGCTAAAAAGTAATCTCAGATGTTATGGTTATATTTTCCTGCTGGACATTAAACACTTTGTTTCTCACTTAACAAAATTATTTCATGTCTTTTTGAGAAAATATATCAACCTTTCCTCTAGTTCTCTTTTGAACCAGCTATATCATTGTGGGAAAGTAACTCACAGGGTGATCTGACCATAAATTCCTAACCAGGCAGATCATGGTGGGTAGTCACGCCCCAGGCATATAACTTCTTTAAGAAAAGGTTTATCTTTGCTTTAAGCAAGCCCTGTCCATTTTTTTTTTTTTTTTTTGCATTTAGGTTAACCACGCCTTTGAAGTAAGCATAACTACCCTCAAGAAAGCACATAATCTTGTTAACTATCCTGTAATCTAATCCCCACCTTGCTTGGGGAAAATAATCTTTCTTATGTTCCCTATAATTTCAAATGATAAGAGAAATTGCAAAACCGTCATTCCCTGGAGCATTTGAGATCTTGCTTCCCAGCAATTGTCATCATTTTTGGCTCAAATTAACTGTAATAAAAATTCTCTACAGGTTTAGATGTTTCTTATGTCCACACCATCTTGCTGGCTTTCTCATTAAATGAGCTAAATAAATCTGCCACTTCTGCTGTTTCTATGTTTGTATGAGAGTCATATTTTCATCTTTTTAAAAATTTACTTTGCTCACCTTCTAGAATTAGTTAAACTGAGTTTCCCAGGGAGAGGCTTCTGGAGTGAATAAATCACCAGTAGCAATAGAACTTGTCCTTTTCTGACTGTCAGTTTTCTTTTGATTTAGTTCTTTTTGTTCTGATTTGCTTAGTTTCTGTTGTTTCAGATTCTTGGCCAACATCAAATATGTTAGCTGGTCTATGTTGCTTGTCTATTGGTGTGCTCAAATCCATGTAAACAATGTTCTATTTCTACTGATCAGGAGAGCAACCCTTTGAGAATGTGTGTTCTGTGTTTTCTAGCGCCCTGTGCCTGAGGGGATTGAATTAAAGTTTCAAGTCCTGTTGATGGTTGAGATAAGCAGTAAAAGAGAAAAACCTTTTACTGCTTGTGTTAAAAGAATGAAATATTTTTCTACCTTTAGAGTACATTAATAAATTAGGTTATAAAGTCTCTTAAGAAAAGGGAGAATTTTCTAATTATAGAGGCTAATAAGCACTTGCAAAAATTTAATATTTCGCAGAATTCCAAGAAAATAAAAAAACTGAGCTCTACTGATCTTTCTAAGGAAAAACAGCAACAAAAAACATTTCTTACAGACAATTCTAACTCAGAAGCATTTTTGTAGAAAAATAAAAGTGAACCTTTAGAGATAAATTGTTTTGGTAATTTTAGGTTATAAATAGCTGAAGTCTTTTTCTTGGTTTCTTTAGTATGAAGACTAAGCATAATTTAATTTTATTTTTTGAGATTTGTATTTATTTTCCAGTAAAGAGACTAGCTAATATTAACTTCTTCAATTTATTTTTTAAGATTTTATTTATTTATTTTTAGAGAGAGGGGAAGGAAGGGAGAAAGGGAGAGAAACATCAGTGTGTGGTCACCTCCATGCGCCCCCTACTGGGAACCTGGTCCACAACCCAGGCATGTGCCCTGACTGGGAACTGAACCTATGACACTTTGGTTCACAGGCTGGCAGTCAATCCACTGAGCCACAGCAACCAGGGCTAACTGCCCAAATTTCTTATACTACTTTTTGATAAGCTATGTGTCCTCTATATATCATGTAAGAATAAGAAAATATGCAATTATGTATTCTATTATATATTAAATTATTATTCTTAGTTTTAATGCAGCTGTAATTATTTTCTTTATGAGCTTAAACATAATTTTCAAGATACTTACTGATTTAGAACTTAGACTAATGTCAAGTTAATAAACAAAAATTTATAGATATCTGTATAGTTACTAAAGAGGATAGAATATTGAAACACTGGTCACCAATTATTATCAATATCTTTGCTTTTTATTTTAATAGTAATAAAATGTATCTTTGGGTCATTTTAATGAACATACTAATTTTGCCATCTACAAAGGTGTGAAAAATACGTTTTTGGCTCTGAGATCTTATAATGCAGTATGTAAGCTTTGCTGGACTGCTAAAAGGCTTGTTTATGACACTGATTACAATTGCTCTCTGAAATATTAGTAAATTTGATTAAAAATTATGACCTATCTGGGTAGTTGAGGCTACACTGGGCATAATCATGAGAAAGAACTCTAACTAAAATATGGTTTTGTATATCAAAGAGGAGGATATTTTTGTTCTTAATTAAAATTGTTCCAGAATGTGAAAGGAGATAATGAAGGACAGAACTTAACTTGATATAGAAAACTAAATATAAAAAAACAGTTAATTTGCCTTGAATTATAATATCCACAAAGAATAATTCTGAAAATAATAAAATGTATAGAAATGTTGGTAAAATTTGCTCAGTTTCGATGAACTTATTGGGAGATAAATTTTCAAATGTGCATGTGAATAAATTACTGCTAAATATATTGATGCAAAGCTAGAACTATTTTTTTCTTGCCCTCTGTCGGAATAAAAAAATGGTTTAGAAGAATTTAGTTTGTTTAAGTTAGTTTGCTCTTAAGTAAAGATAGTAAAAGGTTATTCTTTTTGTTATCTGTCCCGATAGCAGAGATCCTTGTCTAACTTGCAAGTTTCAGTGCTTTGTGCTGACTCTGACTTACCCTGTCTTAAAAAAAAAAAAAAAAAAAAAAAGGAGGGTGTTATTTAAAAATAGGTTGAAATCTTATTCCGAACTATCATTCATTGTTTCCAGACACATATGAGAGTGTTTTAATCAAATAACTAAATCTACTCAAATGATACTTAAATTGTTTTAATTTGACCTTCCCAATAAAGCCCTATGTTCAGGGTGAAAAAATTTAAGATGTCTTTTACCCTCCAGACTATTCTTTGAGGTCTCTGTAAGGACCTCTGGGCGAATGCCTTAGATGAAGACTGGTAGGTAGCAGCCATGGCTGTCTTAGTAAATGGCTGGGCATGCCTGTGTTCCAATCAAAGTATTTATAAAAACAGGCAAGCTGGATTTAGGCTTTCTGTTGCTATGGGGTACCAGTCTTACAGAGCTTTTTTTTTTTTAAAAGGCACTTCCTAGTGAAGTTAACTCAGTTTATCTTTCCTGATGGACTGTTTGTCCGCTGCTCCTCTGCTTCTTCCTTTATCCACCTTTTCCATCCTGATGGTTCACCTCATTAAAGAATGAAATAGGCCTGACTGGTGTGGCTTAGTGGATGAGGTATTGTCCCACAAACTGGAAGGTCACCAGTTTGATTCCCAGTCAGGGTACATGCCTGGGTTGCAGGTCAGGTCTCTGGTTGGGAGCGTGTAAGAGGCAACAAATCAATCTCTCTCTCTCTCTCTCTTTCTTTCCCACTCTCCAAAAATAAATACATAAAATCTTTTTAAAAATTAAATAAATCTTTAGCATATACTTATTTGTATGAGCATGTTTTTGACATTTTAAAAAAATGCACTTTGATAAAATCAAATACTAGGGTCACAGACAGAAATCTGTCAGACCTGGCACAAATGCATTTGGGCCCAGAACAGTAGAGATGATGCAGGTGGTGTACTACAAAGGAACTTGAAAATGTTGTGACAAAAGTTTCTGTTAAGTGTCTGTCGCTAATATATTGACTTCTTTTTATTTTTATTTAGTCACTTCTTATCTTCTATTTATTGCACGAGAGAACATTTGATACCTTAGAGTTAATATTTCAAATAAGAATAGGTTGTCTTTTCAGTGTGAACCCAGGTACGTTCTGTAAGGAAGGAGTGGATTTACTGGTTATTTCCAACGGATTCATCTCTTTGGTTACCTGTGATTCAGCATATAGCAGGTGTTGTGATGGTTCAGTGCTCGTTGTCTTACTGAGCTGTTCACATTTTATTTTCCACAAAGAGCTTACTGATATCTCTGGCACTTGCAGGTTATCAAAGACTAAATTTATATGCTACTGTCTTTTCGTCTTTTAGAAATTAAGGTGCTTAAAATATACCTTTACATGATACTGTTTTGAAAAATTGTTTTTATTTTAAATAAAATTAATTACAGTCATTAAAATAACATTTCCTAAAATACTATATTCATTTTTCCACTGTAGCATTCTCCTACCATATTACTCTAATTGATGTAGATGATTTTACCTGGATATGTGAGTTTTCTCTCCTACAGATGTCATATAATTTGTTGTGTTTATATTTATATTGACCCATTTCCAACAGAAATAATATGGAAAGAAATTTAAAACAGAGGTGATGGCTGATTTATTTATTCACACCAGTGATGCCCCAAGACCCAACTACCAATTGATGATGTAGCTTAGTGAGAACAGAAAGGAAAATAAAATTTTGGTTCTAGTCTTGGTTTCATTAGTAACTTAACCTATGAATTATAACAAGTTACTAAACCTCATCTTCCCATGCCTCTGTTATCCTATTTGTTAGATGAGAATATTGGAGACCATCTTTAAAATTCCTTCAAGCCCTAAAATGTCTTGATTCTTGAGCATGGCACATTAACAGTGTGTGATCTGCATAGAATTTATTTTTTTAAAAAAAGGGAGAGAGAGAGGGAGGGAGGGAGAGGAGAACGGTTATCTATGTGATCTATATGCCCAATAGAGTCTAGTGGGAATGCTATTAGAGTGTGACTCTGGGAGATGACTACATTGGTAGAAAGAGTTTACATATGAACAGGGAATTTTCAAGATAGAGAATTTTTAAAGATATGGGAGAAACGAACACATAGGTGACAGCTGCAAGATAAATGTCAAAGAAGTGGTAAGCATGAACTCCTCTAGTGCAGTGGGTCCGTGTCACCCAGTAATCCTAGTTTCTAACTAGGATTTTAAGTACACAGCAAATCAGTGGAGGAATGGTTGAGAGGGGAAACAGGAACATAAAAGCATGTGGTAACGCAGCAGAAATAAGGGTGGGTTCATTTTCTTTGGGAAAAGAAGACATGTCAGTGGAATAAAAAACCAAAATGATGGATTTGGATAGAGAGTGGTGGGTATGGGTGGCCCACCATTACACCTAAGAAAGATGTAATAACCTGAGCCTGCGGTGAGGCAGATGAGCCAAGGCCTAAGACGTAAAAGTTCACATCGTGCTCAGGAAGTAGCAAGCCAGCCAGAGGGGCTGAGGACCTAGACGGAAGGTCACTTGGAGGCATATCATATCTGAAGTGTTGAGCAAGGATAACTCTGAGAAATGATTTCACAATCCACTCATAGAACAGCTCACCGCATTGTCTGAAAGAGAAGCCCTTGATCAGAATGCTACCAATCTGCTGGGATCTTGGCTACTGACTTCAAGCTGACCTCAAAAGAGCAGAAGGGGGTTTAATTAAGAGCTCAGGTCAGTTCTTCAGTTTGGGCAAAAATTTACTAGTTGCAACAACAAATGAATTAATAAGTTGACTATGCAGAGAAGTTAGATAAGGACTGTGGCTTAGGTTGACAGCAGGCCGTCTTTTTCATGTCCACCTCTTTCTGGAAAGGCTGCCAACTTTTCCAGGATGAATTTTGCTCAACTTTGAGTAACTTAGTATTTCATTCTCCAGAATCCAAACTGTTAGATTCACTCTTAGGAGGAATTTGCTGAGAATTCAAAGAGAGTTTATTTATATATGTGAAGCAAGGATGTTTACCATTTTTCAATCAGAAGCCAAGTGGGTTGAAGTGCTTTTTAAGTATATGACATAGAAAGGCAGAGGTCTTGACTCCAAATTCTTATTTTGATCTCCCATTTCCTGCCCATTAATTTAGTCTTATTGTTCTTAAAATTCTCATGACAAATGTGTTCTTTCTTTTGGATTTTGACTTGTTCTCCCAATTTGGGGACATTCTTAAGTTTCTCTGGAGTCTATGTATTGTTCCTGCTTTAAAAAAAAAAAATTGGACACACAGGAAATTTGTTACTTGCCTTTCAAATGCAGTAACAATGAATTGTTCCTAACCTAATTACTAAACACATTTGTTTTAATTGAGTCCATTTAAAATGTTCTTAAAGCTGAATTTCCTTTCTGAGTTGTACTCTTACACAACTCAAATGTTTAGTTTAAACATTTAACATTAAACTGACAACTTAAAAATTATCAGTTTAATGAAGATAATGTAGTAAAAAATTTTTTAAATGATGAATTATTTGAGAATCCCATGTTTTCCTTTAGAAAAAAAAAGATGGTTTAATGCTCCATGCTAAGGAACAGGATACAGATTCCTAAGAAAAGCTTCTAGGTCCTCTGAATTCACTTTGCTATGAGCAAGTTTCTGAACAGCTTTCCCCATCTTTAATATACTTAACCACCAATAAAATAATATCCTGATGCATTTCAGAAAGATGCAGCTAGATCCAGTTAGTCATAGCTTATGATGATCACTTATAGTCATAACAGTTAGTTATAGATGGTCTTGAATGAAAGGTGCTATGTGGAACTGCAGTACGGTTATTGTACTTAGGAGATCACATTCTTAGTGTATGCAACTCATTAGGAAAATATTTTTGTACCAATAATAAGAATTACATAATTATCATGAAAAAGACCCAAATATTTTCAGTTGCTTTTATACTTTAGGTATCACAATTGACTTTATGCCTAGTCAAAAAATAAAATAAGAGGTATCATTTTTTGTGTGAGCTTGTCAAAAGAGACTACTATCCAGACACTATTTCTTTTCCATTGTGAATATTACAAAAAAAATCAGACATTCAGGTGATCTTAAGAGATTCTTGCTCACACAGAGATTATGCCACTATAATCACAATATAATTTAATATTATATTTTATATCATAATATAATTTAATATAATCATATAGAGTTTACCTAATTGCTTTCCCTAAAATCAACTAAGGAAATAAATACACACACACACACACACACACAAACACACATTTGTTTTATTTTATTTTTTTCCTTTTTGACTCAGTATGTTTGGCCATTTCTTTGCTATATTCTTATGAAGTTCAAAATAAAAACCAATGTAGGAAGATTGTATCTCAGAGAGATTGGTGCCCTAGAAAAACACATGGTTTGGATATTTAAAGACCAGGAACAAAATGCAGTTTTTCCTCTAATTAGCTTCTTGGGTTTTAATGTTACTTAGTAATTCCTTTACATCAAATCTGTAAAATGGATTACTCAGTGAGCATGGCTGGTAGAACTGCATGAGATAACGTATAAATGCAGTATGAGCCTTGTCCAGCAGTACTCAATAAAATTTCATTTCCTCTTGAAGTTTATAGTGGTAAGAACCTATGTTAGAAAAAAAAAAAAGGTTTCGAATCAACAACCTAACTTTGCACCTCAAGGAACTGGAAAAGAAAAACAAAATGAATCCAAGATAAGCAGAAAGAAGGAAATTTTAAAAATATTTCGAGAGAAATAAACAAAATAGAGAACAGGAAAAAATCAATGGAACAGTCGATTTTTTTAAAAAATCAACAAAATTGACAAACCCTAAGCTAGACTAAGAAAAAAAGAGAAAACAACACCAATCAGAAGTGAAAGGGGAGATATTACAACTGATATCACAGAAATAAAAAGAATTATAATAGACTAGAGTGAACAATTACATGCTAACAAATTAGATAATCTAGATGAAGTGGGTACATTTCTAGAAGTAAAACGTACAAATGCTGAGTTATGAAGAATAAAACATCTAGACCGACCTAAGATGGCACTTAGGGCAGGCTACCCTCCAAAACTGGCGCCTTGGCATACGAAACATTTTAAGCTGAAGGAACTTAGGAAAACAGCAGGAGCAGACCGCTAGTGCTAAACGACACTGCAGTTAACAACTGAGCTGGGCTTCCACATTCTGTGAGGTGTGGAGACTCAAAATTGATGACTTTCCAAAACTGTATTATTGCTTAGTGATAGGAAAAGGACAGACACTCTGATTCCCATCCACTGATATTTCCAACCTGAGAAATATATCATTATGGTCTGATCAGTGTGATGTTAGGCTTTAATACTCTATCAGCTTTCCGGTGACAGTTTGGAATTGGTTAAAAATGAATCATTTTATTAAAAAGAAACAATTCTACAACTTGGATTAAACAGGCGCTGACCTACCTATGTAAGTATTCATTAACATCTCTAGTGGGAAAAGGAGGCTTAGAGTTGTTCATATAAATAATACAATAATTAATAAACAGTAATGCAAGAATAAATGGCGTTTTGTGTACTCACAACTATAACCTACTTTTGCCCACCCTGTATGATGCCACATTTACTTTGTTGTAAATGCAACACATTTTACAATCAAGGATCACTCCTCATAATTTGCTGTTAAAGAAATGGAGTTAAAGAGGTATTACGATGATCTAAAAGTTATTCACCTATTCAAAAAAGTTAGCTGGAAATAAAAATAAGTCGTTATTTCTATTCTTATCCTCTTGTAGTTCCTTACATCTGAAAATCATTGCTGCCAGATTAAATAGTTTGCAAATAGCTGTTCTCTTGCAGTAAAGATTAGCATAAATTCAATGTTAATTTATCACTTCTATCTTTGAAGGATCACAAACGAGGATGATAAAAACAGATGCCTGACATATGGCAACAGATGGGTCACCACGATTAAAAAGAACTAGTGGGAACAAGTTCACTTTTCTCAGTTCCTATCACATAAGGTGAAAAGGATGGAGAAGAAAACAATCAAGGCAATGCAGACTTAATTGAGTCCTAATTTTCCTATAGCTTTTAAATATCCTATTAAAATATAAGACTTATAGTTTGCTAGTATGTTCCAGGGCAGAGCCATGTAGAAAAATCCATACTAGGAAAGGTCAAGGTCAGAACCTTCAGTGCCCACTGGGAAAATACGGCTGCTGGTGGCAAGAATGAGTAGAGCAGATGCTATATGATGAATTCTTCAGGACATGTCAGATAACCAGCTTCAAAATGGTACCAACTTTTTTACTCTTGTCTCAGATGGTACCTTGTCCTAATAGTACATAGATGAAAATTTCATCTATGAAGCATTTAAAATTTTGCTATAGTTACACATGCCTTTTATTATAAATTAAAAATAAGAGGGGTGCTTATGACTTTGACTCAATACCCATAAAATATTAGAGTGATACCCTAAGATGAGATGCTTGCCCAAAGAACTAGCATCCAAATTACTATTCATTTTTAAGGAATATTCCATGATCTATTTGGAATTCATTCCATAAATACAATTCATGAACTCAGATGATAAAAAAAGAAAACAAATTATTTGTATTCATACACATTACACTAAATAATAGCTGGGCTTTATTGGTTGTATCTGTTTGCCATGGAATTAGCAAAGATGATGCCAAACCATGTTTTCTCTTGGCTATGAATTTTCTAAATAAGGCTCTATTTGGGTTGATAAAATCTCTCTCTTAAAGAAAATATATTGTTCCTATGCAAGTAAAATCCTTAAAGAATTTTCTGAAGTTAAAACTTAAAAGTTTATTCTAAATTATAATATAGTAAAAGAAGACAAAGTTACCTCAATAAAAGCTCAAACTTTCACTAGAATTTGAGGGTTTTTTCCTATTAATTGAAATCTTGGTAGGCACAGCTTAAAAAAATGTAGGCAGAATTGTATTTAGGCTCCTCTGAAAGTAGCAAAATAGTATATTTTCTTTCCCCACTATCTGTCTCCTGATTCAGAAATGCAATTTCTGCAATCATCTAAAACTTGGCATTGGTCTCCCCTAACATTCTGTATGTGCTGCTTTTATAAACTAATCAGTGTGATTGTCACTGTCAATCTTC
>PVJD01015450.1:0-24861 GCA_004026545.1 Mormoops blainvillei | reverse complement strand
CTCTAAAACGAAGACCTGCTCTCTCTCTCCCTGTAGTGCTCCACCGATACAGACACATCTTGGGATTGTGGCAGCCAGATATCGGGCCCTACGGAGGACTGCTCAACGTGGTGGTAAGTCCGAGGGCCTTGCGTGTGGATTCTCGTGCAGTCAGGACTGCTGCCCCACGTGGACAGAACTTGTGCCTTTTCTACCAGAGGGGCGAGTCAGCTGCTTTCTGTGTGACAGTAGAGTAGTCACAAGGAACTTCTCGTCAGGCTACTTTGTGTGGCCCTGGCTGGCTCTCTGCAGAGCAGCGTCTCCCCCACAGTGAGGTCTGCCTGTGCTCTGAACGGTGCCTCTTGAACAGAAGCCCTAAGGCCTGGCACGTGCAGTTAATACTTGACCAACTCCGAGAAGGTGCCTGGGCCCGGGTGCCGCAGTAGCTGATGTCCCAGTGAAAACAGCCAGGTGCCTCCTGGGGAGCACCGGTGTCCTGCCCCTGCTTCCCTTCTCGGTGGCTCATGGCAGAAGCCCAGTCCAGGAGACTGGCCGCATGTCATGTAATAGTGGTGGGTCTGCTCGCCGTGGCCCTGGACGGCCTCGGTGTGGCTCTTCTGAGCCTGGTCCAGAGGGGCCACCTGGTGACTCTGGACTCTGTTACTCTGTGTATTTTTCTCACCAGGTGGGGTTTGGACAGGAATAAATATTGCTGTATACTCTTCGTATTTGGTGGAAGCATTCATTCAGAAACACACTTTACATATGTTACGTTTAATATCACCGAGGGAAAATCTTGCTCTTAAAATATTCTCTCAGGGACAAGCCCGACAGCTCCCAACGTGGGCATATATTTTTCGTTTTAGTTGGGGAGGGTGATAATTGTTTTTTGTATTGGCAGTGAGTAATAGAGTTTAAAAAAAAAAAAAAAACTTCTGAAAGCAGAGGATAATTAGCAGAAAATGGATCCCATGACTGAACAATGACAACTGGCTCTCGTCTCACACCGGTTTAGCCACAAAAGTGCATCAGTTCTCTCCTCCTGTTGGTAGAGCTAGAAGCTGTGGATCTAGGCTGTCCTGGGAAGGCAGGAGCAACTGCTGGGTCATTTCAAATGGGGCTGCCCCTGTCCCTCCACTGAGAATGTGGGCACCTTTGTGCTGAGAGCGTGTGTGGGGACTCCGTGCCCTCTGATCTGAACTCCGTCACTTTCTCTCGCTGTTTCAAACACACAAGAATAGCGGGAGTTGTGGCATGAACTGCCAATGCCCACCGCCTGGACTCAGCAGTTATCGATAGTGCACCAAGTTTGTGGCCTCTGTCTCCGCCCTCAGCGTTCTGTTTTCAGGACATTTCAAGCAAATCCCAGGCCCATGTCTCTCCATCTGTTTGTAATTCAGTGTGGGTTTCTAACAATGTGGGTATTTTCCTACATACCCACCATGTTCTTATCACACGTTCCTAAAATAGCAGCAATTCCTTGGTATTACCTGAGACCCGGTCTATATGTAAGATTTCCTGATTGTCTCAAAACTGCCTTTCAGCAGCTGGTTCGTTCAGCTCAGGAACTAAGCCAGGTCCTCACAGTGTATTTGTGTTTTGCCTCATGACTCTCTCCTGTTGAAAGCAGCACCCCCATTGTTTCCTCAGGTCAGTTGCCCTATTGGGTATCACTTTCTGGATTATTCGACTTGCTTCTTTCTCATGTCATTTAGCTCCCTCCACCCTCCACTTTAGATCTGGAAGTTCTTTCTAAAAGGCTTTCTTGGATTCAGCCTAAATGCTTTTTTCTATTTAGAAAATTATTTTTTTTCAGCTTTATTGAGGTATAGTTGACAAAGATGTAAGATCTATAAAGCATACTTCATGGTCCCACCATCTAGTTAATTAATGTATCCATCATCTATTTAAGTTCTGTTCTCAGTAAATTTCAGTGACCAGTACACCGTTATTAACTGTAGTCACATTGTTTTTCATTAGATAACTACTTTCTAATTAACAAGCACTGGGTGGGCAGGGCCGTGCTTGTGCCACTGTGATAGGTCAGGGGCATCTCAATGTCTGTTGGCCATGCGGTTCTCTGTGGGCCTGGAGTGTGGAGATGTGGGTGGTCAGCGTGGATAGCTGCAGGTGAGGAACCTCTGCCTCAGTGCCTCACGTAACCCTCACGTGGACATGCGCCCTTTCTCCTGCCCACAGGTGGATGGCTTGTTCATTATTGGTTGGATGTATCTGCCTCCTCATGACCCACATGTGGATGACCCAATGCGATTCAAGCCCTTGTTCCGAATTCACCTGACAGAGAGGAAATCACCCACAGTGGAGTGCATGTACGGCCACAGAGGGCCCCACAACGGCCACATCCAGGTGAGTGTGTGCTGAGGCTCCCTTAGACACGCAGCCACATGCAGGCAAGGGGCCAGGTCTCCTCTGCTCTTCCCCGTCCTGGTACCAACTGAGTTTGCAGTGGTGTCCGTAGCTATAAGCCTGTGTCCGTACAGATCAGGGGAAATGGGGCTCTGCTCCCACCCCTTCTGTGTGTTATTTATGCTGTGGTGCTGTGCTATAACTCCCCAGAGTTGCTAGTCGGACCTCTCCACTGGTTCTGCATCCAGTATCCAGTTAAAACTATTTGTTCTTTCCAACCACATCATTCCTTAACATTCTTTTTTCAAAACTTCTAACACTACGAAATGGTAGCCCTATTTTCCTGCTCTAAGAATCACCTTGGAAAAGCACAAACACCTCTCTCTCTTGGATGCACCACTCCTCTGAGAAGGGAATGCATGTTCGGGGTGGTTCTGAGCTCCCATCTCTGGAGTGGTCATGATTTGTAAGCATATTGGGCTTCCGTAGATGAGTAGGGTGCATGGGGGAGGAGGGGCTTATTGTCTGATGGAGATACCATGACTGATTTGTACCCCTTGCTCCTTTGTCATGAATGCTCAAGATTGTGAAGAAGGATGAGTTCTCTACCAAGTGCAACCAGACGGACCACCACAGGATGTCTGGTGGGAGGCAGGAGGTAAGCCCGTACCCCTTCTGTGCACAAGGAGCAGACACAAGGTTGAATGGTTTGACATCGTCAGCATGCCACCAGCAAGAGGTCTCCCACAGTTCATCCTCACATTGTTGGCACAGAAAGTGTGTCTGAAAATGGCCTCCTATAGATGTGTGTACACAATGTAGGTTTTTGTTTCCCTGCTAACCCTCAGGATGTGTGACCAAAAGGAGATGGTTTTCACTAGGTGGTTCTCCTTTACCCCTTTGTTGAGGGTGTCCATGTGCCATGCAGGTTTCTTCTTGGAGGTGAGTTGCAGGGAGACAAGAGGGCTGTTCTCACAGCTGCGCTGTTCTCCCCACAGGTAGACCTGGTGATTGAGATTTTCAGACCAGGCAGCACAGTGGGTAAACCCGTGTGTCAGCTACACCTAGGAGTTTCTTTGTGCTTCCTTTTGTTTGCACGAGTAATTTTACCTTGCTTTTGAGTTGTAGTTTTCTGAGGGTCTATATCATATTGCCATTTCAAAATATTGCCATTTCTTAAGAAAAAACTTGAACTATTAAAATAGAGAAGACTCATTGCAGCTTCTGTGTATTTGCTGGGTATGCATTTCCCAGCCAGTTTTTGAGTCTCTGGTGGCTTGTGCTAGCTCTTGGTCCCTTTAGCATCCGGCTCATGAAGAAACCAGTGAGCAGTCCTACCCAGCCCTTCGCTTGGGCTCCACCCTTCATCAATACCAGAAGCCAGCCCCGTGGGGTTATAAATTGCATCCACAGGGCTTGCCAGCCCTCCTACTCGCTTGCATGCAAACTCTAGTTCCAGGATTTCTGCCAGCTTTGTGCAACTTTGAAGGCCAAGTCCAGGCTGTCCTGTGAGCAGTAATGGGCCACCCCAGACTCTGCCTCCCCAGTGCAGACACTGCCTGGCTTGCCTTCATGGTTGTTGGCCAAGGCCCAGCCACCACCTTACTTCCTGTGCAGGTCCCCTTACTTGAGGCTTCTGGAAACCTGGGGGCTGCAGGGAGGAGCAGAGATGGAGAAGTAATCACTCAGTTACTAAAATGATGCCTTATCATCACATATGAAATCAGCAGGATCTGGAGGGGAAAAGTACTGGCATAGCCCCACCCAGGAGTCGTCGCCAAGCCTATTCTCCAGCCTCCCTTTATGTTTTTTGGCATTTCTGACATTCCAGATTTTGCTGTGTAATGAGTACCCACGGCACCGTGCTGCCCATGTATAATGCGCATCCTTAGTACTACCCATGTATAATGCCCACCCTTATTTTTCCCTCAGAAATTTGGGCAAAAGAGTGTGCATTATACATGGCAAAATACAGTAATTACAATTTAACTCTCTGAGGTGGATTTTGTTTAAGCTTAACTGTTACTCCAGAGATATTTTCCAGCCTCATTAGAACCCTTCACAAGATTTATTTGTAATTCAGCATAGCATTCCATCATCTTGCTGTGATGTAATCAGATGTGATCATTCTCCTGCAGGTGGACATGGGGTTTGTCCCAGATGTTCACATTTCTCCTGTTATCCTCTTGACCACGTGCTTGAGTGACTTACCCCCTGGGAACCTCAGTCCTTATCTGTAAAATAAGGCCATGTGATTACCTGTGGACCCCAGGTGACTTGGAGGGTTAAATAGGATACCACACCAGGAGGATGCTAAAGTGTTATTACTGTCATCCCACTCTCTGAACTGCATGCAAAACCTTATCTGGATTTTGGATCATGCAGAAGTGGAATTGCTTGGTAAAAGGCTATGAAGATGTTCCAAACTCTTGTTATATGTTGCTAGTTTGATGGTCCTTGTGTACAGCCCACCAGGCAGGTGAGCCCAGCCTCCCACACTCCTGTTGACTCTGGTATTGGCCTTGGTGGAGCCAAGACCAGTTAGCACATAGACTTTGGATTAGCTCTGATTCTGTCACTCACTAGCTGGGTGACTTTGGAAAGGTTTCTCTACTTTTATAAATCCCGAGCCTCTGTAGAACAAGGAAAATGTCAGCACCCATCTCCCAGGCCATTTGTGCAGATGGAGACGGTGATAGTATAGTGCTTGCACGTGGTGAGTCAGCCCCGGATAATTAGCCTGATTCTTGTCTTATATGTTCTTGGCCCCTGCGTTTTTCCTTATGTATATATACCTTCTAAGATTATTTTGTAATAAGCATATGTATTTCAAAGTTATTTGTTCTGAGTAATCGAATCTGGTTGATATAATGACTTTGACCTTTTCATGCAAAGTAAACAAGATTATGACTATTCACAAGTCATCTTCTCTATGGCATTTAGCTCCAGTCTGATTATTCACCATGGCAACATTAAAATCCTTGTTCATTACATTCACTTGCTTCCGTTTCTAATCTGTTATTTATCTATTAGATTTTTTTTTAAGGGCCTTTCTTCCATGAGTTAGTTGAACCATTTAAGCATTTAAGTGGAAGGTTTTGACTTTGGTGAAGTAAAATTTTTAAAATTGTTTTATGATTATTGTTTTTTGTGTTCTAAAAAACTGTCTTCAAGTGACAGAGAATACCCCTCTCTGAAGTTTGGTAGCTTCATATGCTTAGGCCTGTGACTCATCTTGGATTATTTTTCATGTATGGTGTGAGGTAGGGATCATGATTCTTGTTCTCCATATGCATGTCCAGTTGTTGGGGCACCATTTTTGGAAAAGACTTCTCATCGCCACCAAGTAGTTAGGTCAGCTTTGTCGA
Source organism: Mormoops blainvillei (assembly GCA_004026545.1). Taxonomy (NCBI): domain Eukaryota; kingdom Metazoa; phylum Chordata; class Mammalia; order Chiroptera; family Mormoopidae; genus Mormoops; species Mormoops blainvillei. Next base: position 19,147 of record PVJD01015450.1, on the reverse strand, counting down.
GAATCAGTGGACCAGATAGATGAGGGACTGATTCCAGGCTCTCTGTTTAGTGCTATTAATATATTTGTCAGTCCTTATGTTCATACTACTACCTTGATTACTGTAGCTCTATTGTAAGTCATAACATGAGCTAGTGTGGGTCCTTCAGCTTCATTTTTTTGCAGGACTGCTTTGGGTGTTTAGGTTCTTTTCATTTCCCTATGAATTTCAGAATAGGCTTGTCAGTTTCTACAGAAAGGCTGGTCTGGTTGGGTTATGATTCACATCGAATCTGTAGGTCAGTTTGTATAGAATTGCTGACTTAATATTGAGTGTCCTGGTCCAGTAGAGCCCTCTGACTGTTATTAGGCCTCTTTACTTTCTCTCAGTAGCCTTGGGGTTTTCAGAGTGGAGGTCTTGCATATATTTTGTAATGTTTATTCCCAAGTCCTGTGGTTTTGTTTTGTTTTGTTTTGTTTTAGGATATATAAATAGGATTTAAAATTTTTATTTTACAATTTTGTGCTGCTAGTATATAAAAATTCAGTTGATTTTATATATTGACTTTGTAGTTATAATAGTTGTTTTGTTCAGTCACTGTAGTAATATTCTTTGCTGGATTTTGGGCTGTTGACAGATTGTAGCTCTTTTGTTGTTTTGGTAAATTGCTTTTGCTTCTATTTATGGAGCTAATTCTAGATAATCATTAGAAACACTATATCGAGTTAGGAACTCAGTTCTCTGGATTAAGTTAAATGTGCAGAATCAAGCAATTAAGCACTAAATATCCTTCACATGTTTGATTCCATTATGAATTATTGAGCTTGGGGGACTCAGTGTTTATAAAAGTTCCCTCTTTGTGCATATACTTACTGAACATACAAAATAACTATGAAGGCACATTTGAGAAAGGACCATCCACCCACAGTCTCCTGACTCCCGCTGTACCTATCATAGTCCTCACTGGCAGCTGCAGAAAGCAACTCTGGCCAACTTGCCCAGCATGGGACTTAGCAACAGAGTCCTTCTGTGCCTACTGCTCTCCCAGAAGACCGACAGCTAGGCTCAGAGGCTGTGTAGTGTCGAGCCAACTCAGTATAGATGCCTCCTGTTTCCTGAGTGAGGTTCATGTGTCATTCCCTGAGAGCTCCGGACATGGACTGTGTCCCTAGCCTCACCTGATGGGACCCCATGTCCCTGCTGCTTCCCCTGAAGTCGGGGCTTGTGTGCTCTGGGAGAGCAGGGACAGAGCCCCTCATCTTTCATGGGCGGCACGCCGGCACAGCAAGGGAGGCCAGGTGCGGCGAGACCAGACACGTGCAGACTGCTGTTCTGCCGCCCAGCCCCTTCTTCGTGTGTCCTTCCGGGCGGGTTCCTTTGTCATATGTGTGCCCGCAGCATCATCCACATCTATAAACATGCCGCTTTGTCCACTCAGTATCACAGTGAGCAGCCTCCCCGTGTCCCTGTGTCACAGTGGTTTTCATGACCTGTGTTCTCTTGGAAGGAGTTCCGAACGTGGCTGAGGGAAGAATGGGGGCGGACACTGGAGGACATTTTCCACGAGCACATGCAGGAGCTCATCCTGATGAAGTTCATCTACACCAGTCAGTATGAGTAAGTGCGGCCCCTCTGGGTGCTGTGGGCACAGTCCCTCCCGGTGGGGGTATTGAGAGCTCAGTACCTCTGTCTCTTGCTACTGTGAGCACAGTCCCCATGTCCACCCCCTCACTTCCCCGCCATATGTTTTCTGTCTTATTTATCATCACCATCCACCGGCAGGATGTTCTGGTGACCCTGATGTGTGTGCCTAATCCTTGGGGTTGTTTTCCCACCTCTGCCCTGGGAGGCCTGCTTTCCCACCTCTCTGTCCCTGGACCTTGTCCCTGCAGCCCATTTAGCCCCTTTGCCATGTCCCCTGCGCAGTCTTGGATTCCTGTCCCAGGGTGACAGAGCAGGAGTGGCATTCCCTTCCCTCCATCGAGAGCTTCACTCCAGTGGCCTGGCGAGGACATGCCTGGCAGGGACACATGAGCCCCTGTTAAGCCTTGTGGAATCAGAGGAAGTATGAGGGTGCCGTGCACATGTGGGTGGGCTGAGCATGGCTCAAATACATGGGGTGTTTCCACTCCCCAATGACCTGGCCATGCTGGGCCACCTACCTTGCCCACCCCCCGTAGTGGGGCCGGGAGGTGTGGCTCTGTGCAGCTCCGTCCTGCTCTCACACCACCCACTCCCTCACAGCAACTGCCTGACCTACCGCCGCATCTACCTCCCGCCCAGCCACCCGGACGACCTCATCAGGCCAGGCCTCTTCAAAGGCACCTACGGCAGCCATGGCCTAGAGATTGTCATGCTCAGCTTCCATGGGAAGCATGCCAGGGCCACGAAGATCACAGTAAGTTCTGGGGCCGCCAGGCGGGTCCAGCCCTGTGTGGACTTGTCAGGCCGGCCTTGGAGCAGCGTGACTCTCGGCTCCTCGGTAGGGCCCAGACTGCAGCACAGCTTCCCCAGGGAGCTGGGTGGGAATGCCTTTCCCACCCAGACCCCACTCAGACCCACTCACCCAGACCCACCCAGCGAGGGTCTCAGGATGGTGAGCACTTCCGCTTTCCCACAGTGAGATACCTGCAGAAGTTGAGAAAGCACAGGTGCCCTTGCCCCACCCTGCAGATTTCATTGAATGGGTGAGGGGCTGGGTAAGGGCACCACAAGCTCCCCAGGTGACCCAAGGGCTGCTACCTTGGAGACCCCGTGCAGTGGCACATAGGCCCCACTGCCTGTCCTGGCCTCAGCAGCTTGTGAAAGCAGCTGGAGGGTTGTTGAGTGGAGCAGGCCCTTTGTTGCCCCCTCCAGGGGCTCGCATTCACGCTGTGCTCACCTGTCATTTGCGTAGTTTGTTGGGGTGAGTTTCTGGCAGATGCACTAAATCCTCCTGAAGAAGCAGCACCATTTCCTAGTCCTCACACAGCAGTGCTCTTGAGCCTGTGTCCTCCGGGGTCCCTCTGCTTTGGGGAAAGCTCCTTGCGAGTAAGAGCCTGGAACCAGGGCTTCGTTGCTGGCCCAGTGGGGCTCTCCTGCAGGGATTTTGGCATGCTCCTGGGACTCGTATGGAACTAAAGGGCCTGGGAGATCTGGGGTTCAGACTTAGGAGCTTCTGCATTTAGGCAGACCTATTTGGGCTGGCCTCTCAGACCTGCTGCCCTCTGCCTGACCCTGGGAGGGGGCGAAGTTCTCTAAACCTTGGTCTCTTCAACTATCATACAGGCTAGTTCCCACCTGAGGTCTTTGAGTTCAGATGAACCATTGAGCCCGTGGACCCTCAGCACATTACTAGTGTGTGCTGTCATTTTCTGGCCTCAAAGATCCCTTCATAGATGGGGGTGCCTGCTCTAGGTGCTAATTTTTTAAGGGCTTCTAAAATGTTTTTACTTCTGAAGGGGCTGCTTCTAAGTCAGTAGGAACACTAGAGGGAGCTCATCTGGCCAGAGGTGGAACCTAGGCTGAAGCATGTTTCTCCCAGTCTCTGAGCCCTGCTGACCACTACCCACTTGCTCCACAGGGTGACCCCAATATCCCTGCGGGACAGCAGACAGTGGAGATCGACCTCATGCACCGCATCCAGCTGCCCAACGTCGAGAACCTCTGCAACTTCAACGAGCTCTCCCGCATTGTCCTGGAGGTTCATGAGCAGGTGCGCCAGGAGCAGCAGCAGCAAGAAGACAGGACTGAGGATGGGGAGGGTGCCGGGCCACCCACTGAGAAGGCCTGGGAGCCCAGGGACAAAGGGGCTGCAGCGTTGAAGGAGCAGCCTATCCAGTTTGTTCTGCCTGTGGGAGTGAGCTCAAGGAACGAGGACTACCCCCGAACCTGCAGGATGTGGTAAGGACACGAGGGTGGGCGAAGACTAGGCTTCAGGGTGGGCCCAGGCTCTGACAGGTCTGGTGCAGGAGCTTCCGACCCTGGAATGGGAGCCTCTTACTGCTCGGTTGACGCCCTAGCTCAGATCCAAACAGATGGCAGTTTCCTGGGCCGAACAGTCAGCTGTTCGGGAGCCCCATACTGGGGTTATTAGAACTGCCAGGCATGATGACTCCTCCCAGAATGCCTTGTCACATAGTTACTAATGTGAAAGGGATGCGAGGCAGGATGTCAGACGGCACTGAGGCAGACAGTGAGGAGGAGGAGGACTCATCCCCAGCCCACAGCTCTCCAGGTAGAAGGCCTGCTGGGAGTTTACCTGGATGTTCTTGCAGGTAAGGCCTGTCGTGGGTTCTCTGTTCATCTCCTAATGGACGTTGTTCCAAAGTCAGATCATTATTTCTTCCTGTGATTTCTCCCCTTCCTTCCTCGTTTCTGTTGTTTTTCTTCCCACCTCTGCTACTTTGGGCCAGTGCCTCGTTGGCCACCAGCGTGAACCCCAGCCCAGACAGCAGGTGGACAGGGACTGGCATTGCTGCTTCCCCCCGTGCAGAGGTTGGGATCCCTGATCTTGGGACAAGGCCTCCCCCAGGCTGCCAGCCCCTCACCTGACTTGCTCTTCCTGTGGTTTTGTCTCGGGCCTCTGCTTTCAGCCACTCAGACCCAGCCCTGCCATTCAGCCCATTCCCTGGTAGGTGGATTATGAGACCCTTGCCCCAGTCCCCTGTACTTCAGGGCTATTTAACTTTCACTAAAATCAGTAACATTAAAAATCCAGGTCCTCGGTTGCACTGACAACAAGGGCTTACTTAGCAGCCACACGTGGCTGATGGCTACCGTATTGCATATGCAAGTCAAGAACATTCCATCATCACAGAAAGTTCTGGGCAGTTGCCTTAGTGGAATATTTTGAGGGGATAATCTGTCCGTTTCCTGATTCTCCACTTTTTTCAAGTAATATATAAAGGTTTGTTTCCCTTTACCTCTGGGCTGACTGCTCTGTCATCTGCCTGCAGTGGTCTAAGTGGCTATTTACATATAGGCTGACAGTATGCACTGCATGCCAAGCTCCCTGAAGGGGATTTAGGTGTCTATACAGGCTTGGCAGAAAAAATTTATTACATTTTCTTGTTATACAATTATGGGAAAAGTAACCAAATTTGGTTTTTCCAGAGGAAGACATATAAATAGCAATCCAGTATAATTTCACCTGATGTAAATTTTTTGTAAAATTTTTAAAATTTTAAAAGTACAGTTGACATACAATATTATATTAGTTTCAGGTGTATAGCTTAGTGATTCGACATCTATATTCCTTACACTGTGATCACCAGCATAAGTCTAGTAACCATCTGTCACCATACAAAGTTATTAGGATAATGGTGACTATTTTCCCTGTGCTGTATATCACATACCCATTTGAAAAGCCATAACAGAAGAAGACTCTGTTATCCCTGTAAAACTTGACGACTCCTAGTAGCTTGTGGCCAGCTAAGAGCTCATTAGCAGCTCAATACCATGCTGGGGCTGGCCAGTCTGGAAGTCCGGTCCAGCCCCTGGGCAGAGCCACAGGATGGTCCTCCACCCCCATGCTGAATATCAGGGCCTCCGCGGCTTGGGAGGGCCTGCTGCGATCCTTCCCTGTCCGGTTTATGTGTCTGCAAGGCCTTGTTGCAGTGCTGGAGCAGGAGACATTTACTGTGTGTTGTCTAAGCCCAGTAGGCATTCCTCTGCCTCCCTGTGGGCTGTGGTGTTTTTCTCCCCACCCAGGAAACCCTCTGAACCACAGGCTGCTCTCCCCTCTCTCACCCAGCAGAGCATCATCGTGGTGGGAGGAGGTGGGGGTCTCAGGCACCATTCCATCTGCTGGGAGATTCAGACCAACCCTTGACTTCTTGTCATTGGCATAAGCACTGAGTTCTTTGCAAGAAAGACAAACGTATTTCAGCCTGATGTTGGTCTTGAAACTTGGCCATGTGGGTATATGAAAGTTCTGTCTTCTGAGTTAAAGTCAGTTGCATGCCAGTAAGTCTTTATTGATTATATTTGAAGTGTTCATATGTTGACATAACTACCCTGGGAATTAAGATTTGGGACCTGGGCCTGCATGATGAAAACATGCTTTGGGATTGAGTCCTGAGGTGAGCTGCCTGGGATCCTCCTCCTGTAGCTGGGTGAGGAGGGTAGAAATCAGCGGCCGGCGAGGTGAGCCCAGCCATATGGGGTAAGCTCCGCACACCCTCTCGCATGCTCCATAAGTGAACGTCCATCCCCGACACACCCAGAACCACTGCTACCATGGCTCAGTGCACTTTATGTTGAGCGTTGTGCAGGGGCCCCATGAGGACAGGCTCTCTTGGGATACCTGCTGATCCTTAGCATCTTACTTACAAAGAGCGAAAAGTGGCTTGTATGGAGTGAAAGGGCTTTAGAACACTCCAGGATGACACAGTGCTTGACTTGGGCCAGTACAGTGCCTCGAAGCCCCTCTCGCCCTTCTCTCCCGTGAGCTTTTCCCCTTTCTTTGTTCAGTTTCTACGGTACAGGCCTCATCGCCGACCATGGCTTCACCAGCCCTGAGCGCACCCCCGGGGTCTTCATCCTGTTCGACGAGGACCGCTTCGGGTTCATCTGGCTGGAGCTGAAATCCTTCAGCCTGTACAGCAGAGTCCAGGCCACCTTCCGGAATGCAGATGCACCGTCCCCACAGGCCTTTGAGGAGATGCTCAAGAACATTCAGTCCCTGACCTCTTGACGGCCCCTATCCCTGCCAGGGGCGGCTCCAGACCCCGTGACTTGGGAAGAGCAGCAGCATGCACTTTTGAGATTCAGCCTTCTGACCAGAACACCCACCTTCTTGTAGGCATCTTGGCCCAGCCACCTGAAACGCTTTCTATAGAGTGTGCAACGTAGGCCTGCACATTTGTTAGTAGCTGATGGGAAAGCTGAGCTGAGCATGTCTTATAACAAAACAAACAAAACAAAACAAAAAAACAAAAAAAAGAATTGGAGAAATTGAGTTTGTCTTTGGCTCACTGACGGTTTTCTAGGGAAAACAAAATCTTCATTCAGGGAAATTCATGACATCACTGTCTCTTGACTAAAGGGGTCCAGTGTGTGGGGTGCGAGCCTTACCGTTTGCTCCACAGGAAGCAAATGAAAGTGGCCGTGGGCCTGTGAGGGCCTAGGCGAGGTGATCTTCTGTGCAGCCAGGGCAGGAAGGGGGGGTGCCGTGCTTGTGGAAAGACAGCCCTAGCGAATTGGAGGTATGAGTCTCGGGACCGAGGACTGAATTCCCATTTCTCTCTTTTTTTGCTTTGTTTTATTTCAGTTTTGTTTTGTTTTGTTTTTGTTGTCTCTTTTTCTTTTTCTACTTTCTTGTGAATTCCCATTTCTCTGCTGACTCACTTGGATTTTGGACAAAAGCATTTCACCCCCACCCCATCTCAGTTTCCGAATCAGGGAAATGGAGCTAGCGAAATGGGTCACTAGAGAACGTCACTGCGGGCCTTTGAGCAGCTTGGAGGCCCTGTGAATACCACCGCTGGTCCTGGTCCCTGGACAGCAACCAGTGCTAGTCAGTACTCATTGTGCCCCCTCACACACACACCCATGCTCTGATGTTAGAACCCCAACCTGCAGCTGTATGTTCCAGAACTGGGTCAGGGCTACGTCTTTTTACAACCCTGTGTTTATTCCATCTACACCATGTACACTGGCGCTGTTCTGGCAAAATGTTAAAGGGTCAGAAGCGGCTGCACCTGAGGACTGTGCAGCCCAGCCCCTTCACAGCCAAGAGGGCAACTTTCTAGAAAAGTCACATTGTGTATCAGGGTGCACTTTGGAGACCAGGGCCCTCCTGCATGGAGACCCTGAGCTGTGACTCTAATACTGGCATTGTGCCCATGTTGGGTTGACACCTGCATTTGGAGACCCCTCTCTGAGGTCCCTGCTGATCTTAGTATCTCTGGAAAAATGGAGTCCTAAATGAGTGCTGGCCTCTGATAATGTTTCAGCTCTCCCTCCAGCCTGCAGAGAGCCATCTCCACACCACCTGCCCAGGTGTGCGCTTTATGGAGGGCAGGGCAGTTTTGTCCCCCCTCTGTTGCTTGTCCTTGTTGGCTGGGTTGTGCTGAGTGCAAGAATCCCTGGGGAAGGGGCAGCTTTGTGGTACCTTCATACAGAGACCAATCTGAGCTGTCTCGTGCAATGTGTCCTCTGGTTTCCTGATTAATTTCTCCTTACCTCGCCTTTTTTTTTTTTTTTAATAAAAAATCCCCACTGCCCTAACTTCAGTTCATTTGACAACTTTGACTTTCTTTTGCTTTCCAGTTATCACAATCAGCAGGCTCTGGGACACATTCCCTCAATAGCGAACTGACCCTCCCGGGAGGTTCTGTGGAGCCCCGGAGAGGCGAGTGGAGGTGAGGTCCTGCCTGGGCACCACGGGGTTCGGCCACCCAGCGCTATCAGCTGAATCTCATCAGAGATGCATGCCCAGGGCTCACCTTCCAAATCCTTGCAGGTCCTGCAGTCAAGTTGAGGGATGGTCCCAGTTCCCACATCTTTTGCAGGACTGAACCTACAAGTGTCATCACTGCTTCCGACTTGCAGTATGAATTTTTTCCTCTTGTGCCAAGTGTGGCTAGCCCTGAACCATGTGTGATAACTACGGCCATGAAGCTTTGAGGAAAATGAAGATGAAGGGAAACAGCGTGCCAGCTCTCGTTCTCTTAAGTTTCGCCACTGTTTAAATAAAATCAAGAAAATGCCTATTTTACCCAGAGCGTGAGGCTCGCTCTGAGGGACTCCATCTCCATTTGAGGCCTCCCCTAAGCATTGTAAAGCGCACACAGATCAAAGATGAGCACTTCTGATTATAAACCAATCTCGAATCTGAATAATATAATCTGCCTCTGGTGTTTGGGTCTGTACATGGTTTCTACTAATGACTAAAATAACCCTTGGTTGTAGGCTGTTGGCTACATTCATGCCAGCCCTGCCTCTGGTGTGATGTGAAGCCCCAAAGCCTGTCCATCTGGCAGTGGCCCGCAGTGATACCAGGCAGGGCCAGTGGCTGGTTGTCCAGAGTATGTTGTTTTCCTACTCTGATGTGTTCTTTGTTTCCAGCTTAGCAGGTGAATGTGCAGGGACCCAACACCAGCTGGCTTTCCTTGGTCAAGGGAATGGCCGGGCAGCTCATTAGAACTTGCTGCATGAATTAACTTCCAGTGAATTAACCAGACCTGAATGACCCACTTTAGGGACCAGCAGTGCCCATGTGGTGCTTGATTTGGGGAAGGTGGCAGGTGGACCTAGGAGGGTCCATGGACATTTTTCCATCGTTGGCACCCCCTTCACTTGCCATGTGGCTGCTCTGAGGTTGGGTAAGGTAAGTCTGCTGTGTGGGCTGGATGAAACAGCTGTATCTCTCTGTAGTTGAATGTGCTCTGCTCTTTGCTACTCAGCCGAAGAGGATGTGATTGGAGGTCTCTAACATAAGTCACTGGAGATTTCTGTATTGGGGCAGAATGCTCATTGCACGAGACTGTTGCAAATGAACTTTTTTCCCCCCAACTCTGTGACATGGGTCTGGCCGTATATCCACTTATACCACCCAGCTCAGACTGCCAGTGTCTACTGCTGAGTGTGAACAAGTTTGAAAGCCTCCTGGCAGTGGGAGAGTTTCCAACTCCTTTCACAGTCCGGACTGGAACCTCCCTTCCTAGCCACGTGCTGGGTCTGGGTGTCTGGCTTACTGGCTGGTGCTCACTGCCACAGCTGCCCTACTCCTTTCCTCCTTCACCCTTTTGTGCTGGCACCAGGCAGCTCTGGACCAGGCATGTCCTCCTAGCCAACGTGGAGGGCAGGGGCGCACACAGTGGCCTGACTAGCTAGATGCAGGCAGGCCTCCATTCCTGCTTCATGCAGAACTAGCTCAGGAATCGAGTTGACATGACAGGCTTACTCTTTCACTGAGAACCTGGAGTTGACTACTGTAGCCCAGACAGCCAAGACCCCTCCATCAGCCAACTGATTTTCTCCACCCTGAGGACACTTCAGGGCTGGATCTCAGTTTGTGGGTTGCCCATGTTTTCTTGCGCTGCCAGAGTGAGTCACTTGGTAGTGCTCATGAGCAGTGATGGAGAGCAAAAGAAACCTGCTCAGTCTCTTTGTCATTTGGTGAACTTAGTCACGGGTGTCTTGGAATTTCCTGAGTTCCTTGTGGCCATGGTGTCTGGTGTATAGACACAGCAGCCCAATGTATGGCTCAGAGTTTGGAGAAAGCAGTCATGTTCTCTTGGAACCTTTTATTCTGTTCACTACCTTCATTTTTCCAACTGTTAGGCGTGCTGTGAATGTCCTCATATAACTGACCTGGCTTGAGGAGAAAACACCCGAATTCATGGCCCATCCCAGTGTTAACATAGACTAACCCCTCTGTCTTTATTTTTGGGAGAAGATCTGGAATGTAATTTGACTAAACGCTCCAAGAAGTATTTAAAGAGTAGAAATAAGCCACTGTTAGGACAAGGATCTCAAGGTCTGAGCAGTTATTACTAAATGCTATTCTTGCTAAATGTTAAAACTTAGCACAGTATTTTTCAGAGGCAGCTGTAAAGGATGAGTTTAATCAGAACCCAGCATGGTAAGTTTAGCCAACTGCCAAGAAGAAATGAACATGCAATTGACCAAACAGTGTATACAAGCAATGGCTAAGCCTCCCTTAGAGGGGACAACTTTGGATGTGAATCTGTCTTGTTTACTTGCTACAAGTAAATGAGACTAGCCAATGACAACTGCATCTCCTTCTTGAATAGAACACCCCAAGTGGCAAACCCCTGGAGTCTGGTAGCACCACAATGCCATCAGTTTGCCTGACACTCATTGGGAATGAGATGTGCACATGTGTGCTTGTATTCACACAGGCACAGATCACACGGCTCCCTTTGGGCTTTGTAAGGACCGGGGCCCTCCTGAGCCCCTGAGAGCTCCTGGAGACTTCTGATCAGAAGATGGCTCTGGCCGCCATGTTGAGAAGGGACTGCAGGTGAAGAAGGTGGTGGGAGATGTCTCCCAGGAGGCTGCTTTGGGGATTCTGGTAAGGGTTGACACAGCCTGAACCCTGGGGAACGACAAGACTCTGGGTGAAGATTTGTGGACTGCTGTACTGGGTTGGAGGGATGAGAAGAGTTGATGCCGCTTTTGCCCCTGTGTGCCACTGGACCAAACGCAGTCTCAGGGGACTGGCTGGCTAGTGGCTCAGTCCTGGAGCACACCTCAGAGCCACCATGACCACTTAGTAGACAACAGGTGCCTGTGATACAGATGAGCTGTCCAAACCTCTGGGAGAAGGTTAAAGATGGGGAACAGGAAGGGCCTCCTGGGGCAAGACGGTGAACAGATGGGGGCCAAGGCAACACAGTGCTGGGGGCTGTGGTTTGCCAGGTAACTGAGCGCATCCCCCCAGCCCAGGGCAAGATAGCAGGCAGGAAGAAGTCCTTACACTGAGAATGTGCAAGGCTAGTGAGATAATTGGATGAGGGGAAAAGACCTACTATCCCCTTCCGGTGCCTGATTGGGGGTGGGACCGGGGAAAGCTGGGCACATGTGCAAGAAGTTAACATGGTCACAGGGGAGGTGCTGACCAAAGAGACCTGTCAGTCTAGCCAGCGGAAAGAAGGGATTGGTTGGGAGGTGGATCCACCCAAAGCATAAGAAAGCACCTGGTCCTGCCCCAACTGATATACACCCAGGGAAACAAAGAAACATTCTTGCCCACCTGGTGAACATGCTGGTGTGTTTGTGGGACCTTGTGGCCCTAGTAGCCATATGGCCTGTGGCAGCACTGGCCCCACATGCAGGAACAAGAAAAACCGAAGCCAGACAGCAGCCAGGAACAAGCTAAGGCACCAGGTTGACTGCTCAGCAGCCACCTGTGGGTCCCAAAGGACAGTACTTTAAATGGGAGCGGGAACTCTGGGCTCTGTCTTATTTTTTTTTTAATATTTTATTTATTTTTAGAGAGAGGGGAAGGCAAGGAGAAAGAGAGGGAGAGAAACAATCTATGTGGGAGAGAAATGTCGTTTGGTTGCCTTTTGTATGTGCCCTGACGAGGACCAAAACAACAACCCAGGCATGTGTCCTGACCAAGAATCAAACCAAGTAATCTTTCATTTTCCTGGGTGATGTCCAACCAACTGAGCCACATCGGTCAGGGTGGACTCTGTCTTGGTTTGGTCTTGCTGAAGACAGCTGAGTTTTGTCTGGGCTTTGCAGAGTAGATGGGCTTTGAGACAGGAGTCTGCCATTCTCCTGGATGTGCAGCATCTAAGGAAAACAAAAAACAGAACAAACAAACAAAAAGCCTCTTTTCTCACCAGGCTCTGCCTCTAGAGTTTGCCTTTTGGTGGTGGTGGGCAGCTGAACTCCACTTTGGTTGGGTAACACCTGGACACTGGCTCGGAGCAGCTGCCATCCCAGCCTGGGAACCCAGGCAACAGAGGAAGAATTTACAGGACACCCTTGTTCAGACAGTCATTCAGAGAGTGTCTGCTGAGTACTGTGTGGATCGGCCAGGAGGCAGGCAAGGACCTAGACCCAATTCTTGCCCTGTCCTCTGGCTCCCTCCAGGATGCAGGATGAAGATGGAGGCTGGCTGAGCCCAGTGGATGCTCCTCATCACCACAGAGCTTCTCTCTGTTCCCAGTGTTCCATGGTTGTATTGGAAGGCAAGCTTCCATTGATCACCATAGGCAAGTGAGACACTTAGAACCCCTCTTCTCCTAGAGGACACTGGTGACCTCAGGAAAGCACTAAGATGTGGGTCCTTGGTGTGTGGGAGGGGGCAGGGGAAAGGGGGGGCGATGTGATGGTGTCAGAGGCATTTGAAAATGAACAGACTCAGAGCCTGGCTGTCTGGCTTGGGCTATGCCCCTTTCACAGTGCTCTGATGACAGGAGGAGGATGATGGTGGGTTCCTTGTCTCCCAGCAGATTGCAGGACACCATGAAGAACAAGAGAGACCAAGACACTGAAGTTATACAGCTTATTGAAGAGAGAACACTAGAGTGTCACACACTGAGAGGTGAGGAAACCTGTGATGCCAGGGAAGCGTAAGGGTTTGGCAACAGCCTCACAGGATGATGTCCACCAGTGGAGATCAGGCACATAACAAGCAGTCCTTTGATAAGGAAAATGAAATTTTAAAAATTATAGTTATTATTTAGATTTTATATTAAAATTACATTTTACCTTAACCCACAGGATTTAGATTTGTAGAATTCCTTTTCTATGCCTGTGGTGGGTCAGTTAGGCTGAGCACAGGCTAAATGCCAGTCCTCCTCCTGCCCTCACGCAGGGGCCTGTGGTTGGTGAACACACTGCACATCTGCACCATGACTCAGGGACTCAAAGCCCTCGCCCTGCTCCCCCTTCTCTGACCTGGGAACTTTGGAAATAAGAGCCAGCACAGAAATATTTGACAGTTACAGGCTTCCCTCCCCAGAGACAGTGGCAGTGAGCCAACCCTTGCTTAAAGTGGGAAGGGAAAGGGCAATGGGGGTGTGGGGAGGATACAATTTTGCCACACTCAGGTGGTGATGGTTGATGTGCCTGGCTCTCCAGCACCTTTCGTGCTCTCTTGCCTGATCCAAAACTTCCTGTGGGATTGGTTCTACGGTTATCACTAGTTTACTGATAAAACTGAGGCTTGGAAAAGTTAGAAGACTTCCTGATATGGCGAGAAAGAGGCAGGGCGAGGATTGGGATCAGGGCCCTTGTTATTCCGAACACCTGGAGCAGGGCAGGTGGGGTCTCCTTCAGATCAGCAGCTGGTGTGGTGGTGGGTCTGCTTTCCTGGCTTTGAACATCATACAGGTGGAGTCACATGCACATTTTGGGGGTTTGGCTTCTTTGTCCATGTGCTTCATTCATCTACTTGGTTGTGGGCTGAGACTGTGTGTTTTTTTCCATTGTCCCATAGTGAATATACCATACATTAGGACAATGTTTTCCCCTATGGACATTTGGGTCATTTCCAGTTTGCAGCTGTTAACAGAAGATTTCTATGGATATTTTTGCTCATGTCTTCTGGTGGACATAAGTTCTCATTTCTTTTGGGTCTGTACTTAGGCAAGATACTGCTTTGTCATCAAGTATTCAGTTTAGATTTTGTAATACCGCTAGTTTGCCAACACGATCGTATCTATTTCATGAGCAGTGTGTGGGGGTTCCACCTACCACATCCTCAAAAACTTGGTATCTTCAGTCCTTTTAATTTTAGTCATTCCTGATGGGGATGGGGACAGGCATGGGCTATTAACATGAAAGGGCAAGACAGTGTCCCAGTAGTAATGGCCAGACTTCCCGGGGGCACGAGCCTGTCCGCTCTGCTATGGCTATGCTAGTGGGCTCAGGAGACTTGAAACAGCAGGGTAGCCAAGAGTGCTCCAAAGTGGCCAGAAACAAGACAGCTGCCTGTAAATAAACTGCTAGGCTAATGACGACATTACCCAGGAATGTCGTCATTAGTTACTAAGAGACCAGTGATGACTTTTATAAACACAGATACAGGGGTTAAGGTTTCAGATATTTAGCAGCTTATATGGGAGGGGCACTGCCCGATCAGCATGGGTGCTGGCCAGGACAGCATGCACGTGTGTACTGGCTTGGACACACAGTCCTGCTCACAGGTCACCACCTGTGGTTAAAAAGCAGAGCCAAGAAAGCTGAGCAGTGCCTGTGAGCACCCTCTTTGCTCCATGGTTAGAACTCAGCACAATGGGATGTTGCTTCTCAGGGCTACAGTTTCTTTTATGATGGTTTGGACAAATATCGATACTGAGTGTATGCAAGCCAGCATGAAAATACTGAAAAGTGTGTAAAAACGTGTTCCCAAGAAATACAAATTGAAGTCTGTGACAAACTGAAGGAACATATAGAGACAGAACATAAAACATTTACGTAAAACATTTGGTTTTACGAAAATGTAAAGACATAATCCTGTTTTCATTTTAGCAGCTGTCCAGAGAAGGCACATGAGCACCGGGGTGAGGGTGAAGGGAGGGGAGACTAAGGGGCAGAGGAAAAGAGGCCAAAGGGTTCAAAACAGTAGTGGGACCTGCAGGATGGCAGCTGTTTTGAATTGCGCAGCCTTTTAGACCTCTGGTCGCTCAAGAAATAACGCATTTCTCTAAGGGTCATAATTTGAACCCATCGGTAGGGGCGTCAGATTTAGCAAGTGAAATGCACAGTTAAATACGAATTTCATTAAAACAACTTAGAACTTTAAATACAAGTGTATGCCAAATCCTGCGCGTGCTATACTTATGCTGACAAGCTGCCTAGCTGTGACACCAGCCTTTGGACCGCGTCTGCGAGCCCCTGTAAGGCCGCAGGCCCCACCTCCTTTTCTCCTTCCAGGGGACAGACCTACCCTCACCCCAGGCTGGGGCGCCCCGGGAGCAACCTGTCGGAAGTGTTGGGTGGGCATTCCCGGTGGGGGTAGGTGAGCTTTTCGGGCTGACGCCTACCCGGGCTAGCCTGCAGGGCAGGACAAACAAGGACTGCGGTGCTGGCCCGCCCACCGCGGTTCTGCCCTCCTTTCTAACCCAGACTACCCCGCCCCTCTAAACCCCGAGGTCAGTTCCACCAGAAACCAATCAGCCGCCAACTAAGTGCACATGCCTGAGAGGCAGCGCTTTATTGGTTGGAGGCTCACCAATCAGCGGAGCTGAGGGGCGCGCGCAGAGGAGTGGTTGTGTCGGAAGGGCTGGCCTCAGAGCTCCGCGGAGGGACGAGGGACCTGTGACCCAGCACCTGTGAGGGGGCGGTGTGGTGTGTGTGTGTGTGTGTGTGAGCACACACGCAATGGCCCTTTCTTGTTTCACCGAGAATGCCGGGGGAAGTTCGTCCGGCGTGGATGAATCCAGGTGCTCAAGAACTGTGGTCAGGGACTGTCCCCATCTCAGCTTTGGTTTCCTGTCTGCTGGCTTTTCCCCTGCAGGCAAGATGACTACCAAGACCTCTAGGGGGTTACATCCTCAGCCGGAAAGGAGATTGTCTTTACCTGTAATTAAAGCACGGAGTCCCAGCATGAGTTTCATTGGACTGACTTGGTTGATGAAACCATTCCGAGCCAATCTGAGATAAGATGAGCCGAACTTTCCCGCCTGGGCAGTCGGGTTCCAGTCCCTTTGAACTGCAGGAACTGAGATGGGCGTGGCCACGCAAGGAAACAGCTGCGCTGCCCTTGCCAGCCGGTTGCTTGGATGCCGTGCAGGGCAGCGTCCCGCATCTTCTGTGTTTTCAAATCAGCTGGATGAGTTGCTCTCAATGACCTGAAGTTGCTGCTGGAATAAAATAGCAATAATAATTATGATGATAATGAAACACAAAAACTCATGTGTCACTCTTACGGTTTCCACATTACAAAGCACTTTTGACACGTTCCATTTATGCCCACTGGAGATTCCATATGGCCTACGTTCTACAATTTTGGAGGAGAGAATGAGGAAGAGAAACCCAGAGTCTGTCATCCCAGAGATGAAGCACCCAGATTTTTATGCTGGAAGGAATGTAATTAAATGCGCACTGTTGACAGTGTTTTTCTTCAGTATTCTAAGTAAGCTTGGGGGTGATCAGTAAAGCATCATAGGTGTTGTGTTGGGCAGCTCCATGTTTTGAGAAGTTCTTACCAGGTTGGAATGTTCCTGTCTTTTCCGAAGAGGCTTGCACAAATTTAGCTGGAGCGTGCCTGAGCAGGTGGGCTCGGGAATACAGGATTCCGCAATAACCCGACATCAGGGAACCCCCAGACACTAGCACACGATCCCACACACACCTTCTGTTATCATTCCCTGCCCTCTCTTAGGCTTCAAAGAAAGACCCCTTCTACCCCTGGGGTTTAATAATATGAACTAGTTCCAGGAAGGCTGACCCAGGCCCTCACCCTATCACTTCTGTCCCCAGTTTACACAGAGCCCAGAGCTTCCTAAGCCTCCCTTTTCTTCTTTTCTAGGAACAGCAAATTTCAAACCTTTGGGAAAGAAGTGCACCTCACAGATCTTTTGGTAAGGAAAGCAACCCCTCAGCTACTTTACCTCAACCCTGACACACTCCTGTGGGGTGGGGAGAGCGGAGACTGTGGACCTAGAAGCAGCATCTCATGAGAGGATGTGTCATACACAGGAGTCCATGCTTGTAGAAGCCATCACTGAGCCCCTAAAATCTCTGTGTGGGGTCTCACTGCCTATCCCTAGCCCCCAGTTCCTCATGACACTTTGAGACAGGTGTTCAGGAGGTCGGGGAGAACCAACACTGCCCCCTAAAGTATTTGCTGTGGGCGTCAGCACCTTCACCTGCCCCTGGAGAGGATGGCTTCCCGTCTCCTTCCTGCCTGTAGGTGTGGGGAGGATCCCATGGGATGGATGTGGAAGTCTTTGCAAATGGAATGCCCTGCTTGCAGATTGACACATAACCACAGAAAGAGCAATCCCCTCCCCCTGGAGTTGGCTGTGCCTCCCCATTTTCAGAGCCGGAACTCGGGACTTGTTCATGCTAATACGGCACTAAGTGGTCACCAGTCCCAGCTCATCTGTCCTACCCATTCTGGCGGTCCCCTTCTAAACGACTTGGAGGGTGAGCCACGGTAGCCTGCCTCTTTCTGAGCTGCAGTAGGAGACGAGGCCCTGTTCCTGCCCCTGGGCACCCTGCCTCAGCCTGGCTCTCTCCGAGCAATGATTTACTCTTCCAGAGAGTTCCTTGGCTCACATCACAAATGCAGCATCGCATTCAGTCCTGCCTTTTCTTGCTATTTCTCAGATGTGTCCTGTCCCCAGGACTGTTCACCAAGAACCCATCTGCTGTGAGTACCAGTCTAGATTCAGAGGCTGCCGACAGGTGCCCAGGGCTGAGGCAGCACTGCCTTACTGGGTCCCTCTGTCCCTGAGACCCCAAAAGCAGGTAGGTGACTTAACCAGGGGTTCCTCACTTGGGTCCAGGGTGAACTTCAGGGGACCAGTCAGCCCTTCAGAATCATAAGAATTATCACAATTATATGAATATCTTAAAATTTATGGGAGATAGTGGTTTTTAAAAACAGATTCTTTTAAAAACCAGATGGGTGGAGTTAAGATTGACATATGGTAAACTGCACATATGTAAAGTGTACAGTTGCTAAGTCTTGACATATGTATACACCACCACAATTGAGATAATGTTCATATACACAACTGGGAAGAGTTTCCTTATGCCCCTTAGTAACTCCCATCTAACTCTCTCTGCCCTGCCATCATCCCCTGGCAACCACTGATCTGTTTCTGTTGCTCTAGATTAGTTCATATTTTCTTGAATTTTTAATAAATGGAATCATATAGTATATATAGATTTTTGCCCAGCTTCTTTTACTCAGCGTGGTTATTTTTGAGGTTCATCCACGTGGTTGTGTGTTATCAATAGTTCATTCCCTTTTACTGCTGATTAGTGTTCCCATTATGTGAGTGGACTACAGTTGATCCATTTGTTTAGTGAAGGAGATTTGGATCACTTTCAGAAGGTTTGTGTATTAAAAATAAAGCTGCTATGAACATTTGTGTATAAACCCTTGTATTGTATTAACATGTCTTCATTTTTCTTGGGCAAATGCCTAGGAGTGGAATTGCTGCATCATGTGGTAGGTGTATACTATCCACTGTTTTTCCAAAATGGTTGTGTCATTTTACATCCCCATCAGTAGCAGAAAGTTCAAGTTTCTCCATAACCTCACCAGCACTTGGTTTGGCCAGTCTTTAAAACTTTAGTCATCTTAATAGGTGCATATCTCTTTGTGATTTTAATTAGTAATTCTATTATGACAAACGGTGTTGACATCTCTTCAAGTGACTTTGCGTATCATATCTAAGTCTCTGTTCAGATATTTTGCTCATTTAGAAAAAACGGGTTGGTCGTTTGTTTTTATTACTGAGTTTCGAGAGTTTTTTATATATTCTGGATGCAAGTTCTTTATCTGATATTCAATGAACCAATATTTTCTACATGTCTTTGGCTTGTCTTTTTATTCTCATTTTTCAAGAGCAGAAGTTTTAAATTTTGATGAAGTCCAGTTTATCAATTTGACCTTTTTCTGGATCTTGCTAGGTGTGCCCACCCTTAACAAGCAGTGGATTATGCTTCCTAAGCATTTCTAGAAATTTTTGTCTAACCCGACATCAGAAAGATTTCTTCCATGTATTCTTCCAGAAGTTAT
>PVJD01015449.1:0-24856 GCA_004026545.1 Mormoops blainvillei | reverse complement strand
TTTGGGGGTCCTTGGTTTATAGACGTTTCGCCCCAGTCTCCGTCTTCATCTTCAGGGGGTGTTTTTCCTGTGGTGTGTATGTGTCTAAGTTTCCCCTTTTTTAAAAGGACACTGGCTACGCTGGATCGGGGGCCCACGCTGCTCCTGGGTGACCTCATCTTTACTAATTACATCTGCAACAAGCCTATTTCCAAACGAGGTCTTAATCTGAAGCCCTTCAGGTTGTGATCTCAACAGTGCGCATTCTGGTAGGAACGCAGTCCCACCTGTAAGGCGCGCCGATTGCTTCTGCCAGAAAGGCGTCGTCTGCATGGTCTTCGCAGGGGTTTTTCCTTCTGTCGGTCGTCAACGAAAGTCAGCTTCAGTAAGAAAACAGTACACTTAACTCTCTTCCATTTTCTTTTTCTTTTCATTCCCTGACGCTATGCTCTGATTATAGACTGAATCTTAACCCAGCCCAGAGGGGTAGCTTTATCCAGTGATGGCAGAGAGGGGGGCCGCGGGCAGCTCTCTTGGAAGCAGGAAAAGGTCTTTGTCAAGAGGGTGAGGGCTTGGAGAAGGTGCCACACGGTTGGGGGGGCAGCTCCAATGACCAGCGCAAACTCACTCTTGTGACAAACGCTTCTTAGCGCACGTGCTAGCAGGAGGCGGGATTGTGGGCCCAGGGCTCTCTGGGAGAAAATTCGGGCATGCATACTGGTGCTTTCACTGCGTCACCTGGGAAACTGCAGGAACCCCTCTGAATGTCTGAGAAAGGGGCTGTTGACTCCAGCTTTTTCTTTTTTAACCTCAAAGTTACTTTTAAAAAACAAGAAATAACATATAGGAAAATGCTACAACACATGCGTCTAACCATCCAACCTCAGGGAAAGGACAAATCCTCGCTGATTGTAGCGCCCACGTTTGACGTGAGTGTTGGTTTGTGTGTATAACTGTGTGTGTGTAGACACACCCTCCCACCCCAGCTGGCATGGCTCCGTGCAAGGACTTCCATGCCAGCAACGGTACCAGCAGCCTTCGTCTGGAGAAACTGGACTATAAGGGGAGCCATCTTGGAAAGAGAGCTTTCTAACTCACTCACGGCACTTCTCCGCTTTCTTAATCGGGGGGCAGCGCTCATGCACGGTCGCGTCTCTCTGCAGGGAGACTGGCGGTTCTGGGCAGCAATGACTCCCATCCCCTCGTCTCCGTGTTCCCCGCGTCGGGCCCAGGGTCCCACACAGCGGAAGGGCTGAGTAGACGCTGTTGGGGCTGAAGAGAATTGAGTGCTGTTGAAAACATAAACTCATGTTAACAAGTTAGCTTAATCCCAGGAACACCAGCTATCAACTGTGCTGTGTTCAATAAAGTGGCCCCCTTCAGAGGGGCTCGAGAGATGGGGGACAATTTGGACTGACACGAAATGTTTCTAAAGAGCTCGTTCGGTGCCCGCATTTGAGAGTTTGTCTATCTGCTTCTTCAGCCGTATTTTGCTGCTGTTTGTCCCCCTCACTAACCTTAACCTGCCCCCAGATCTGTTGTTTCCGGTCGGGAGACCTGCGGCCCTCGCTGTTGCCCATGTCCACCCCGGGCACAGCCCCCCGGGCACAGCCAACCTGGACACGTGCACCTGCTGTTCTTCTCACTGGGCCTTTCACCCACTGCCTTCACGGCTGGGACCCCTCGTCCCCACTCAGGTGTCTGCTCCTACGTCACTTAAGCAAACGGACCTTCCTGGACCGGCTGAAGTCCTATGTCAAAGCCCGTCCTCCCCGCACACACCCTCGCCATGTCCCTGCCCCTCTCGCACTGTCTGCCCCGATGGGTAGATGTTCGTCGGCCTCTTTAGCGCCTGCTCGACTCAGCCCACGAGAACAGGAGCTCTTCCTAATAGGAACAGTGGAAGCCAAACGAGATCCGGGGCCCACGTTCCCAGCCAACCGGACGCGCCTATTTCGAACCTGGAGTCAGCAACACAGGGAAATCCGCACGGCGGCAGTGACGTGGCGTTTCTGGGGAAGCCCCAGCTGTGGGGACAGTGGCAGTGTCCCATACCAAATGCCGACGCGGAGGTGCAAGCTGTGGAACCTGGAGTGTCCCCAAAGCAGCCCGATGGCCCCGACGGCCAGCTCCCGCGGCCTGGGCTTGGGGCCTAGCGCTGGCTGCTACCAGGTTTCCTTGTTTGTGTTTCCAAACGAGGTTCTGCAACTTTCTGGAAGCTTCTATGGTTCAATACATTTGTTTTCTACTGTGGCACCTGAGAGTCCGGCCGCCTGGGATGTGGGCTACCTGACGGCGGGCAGGGTTCAGTCCCCGACGCCACCTGGAGAGCCGGTGAGCTTATAGGTCAGAAAACATCACAGACTCGCCACCCACAAGGACTGCCGGCTTAGAAGCCAAAGCGCTAACTTTCCATTTAGGGAGCTCTGAGTCCATTAGCGGGCTCCACTAACAGGTCAAGAAAAGTAATAGCTAGTAAATATTTTATTAGCAGTTTTTGAATGTTGCTAATGGGGAAACACACTATTTCAAAAGTAGCAAGAGTTGCATTCAACATCAGGCCATTATTCAACGCACACTGTCTGCTATTTCTTATGACTTCTTGTGGAATAATTAGAGAAAGTCCAATAGAATTATATGAGCAACCATGAATATTTTTATTTTTCTGTTGTAAACCATCACATATTCTTTCTTTGTTATTTACCTGTATTATGTATTCAGCACTAATTCTGTATCTATGGCATAGTAAATTTATGGCTATGTTAATATGTTAATATTTCTCCATCTAAGAAATGAAATGAATGATTTTTCCATGTTTTGTTTTTAAAATATTAACTGCAAAAATGCATTAAATATAATAAGAGTCATTACATAGTATCTTTCACCTTGATGATTATTACAAACAAAGAAAAATAACCGACAAAAAAGAAAAACCCCAAAGCTAATAGACCCACCATCCATCATCAAAATAGAGCTATAACTGTTTTCTTTTCTTAGCCTGTTTGAAGTCTTACCTCTCAGGGAAAAAAATCAAATTGGAAAGACTAAAAAAATATTAAATATTTTTCTTGGTAATGGATATGATTTGCTGATTCTCATTAAGTAACGTATTTTACATCGTTTGGAGTTTTCAGTGATGGAGTTAGCTGGAACTAGGGGCAAAGCCATTTAAGTCCCATTTTAATTGGGGCCTCACAGGGCGGGTGAGGGCGGGCCGTCCTCACTGCCAGTGAAGAACAATTTATTCGGGTTTGCTCAGGGCTCTCTGGATTTTTGCCCTGTGGCCCCTGATGAACCAGGACACTGTGACAGCTGGAATGATCTGAACTCCAAAATGGCGTACGCCAAAGCCACGGCTACCCCGTTCCTGTTTACCTGCGCCCCCAGGCTTGTTCAGGTACAGATAGCAGGATCATGTTATGTGGTCCCCAGCTGCAGTCGCACAACACCTAAGAAGGAACAATTGCTACGATTCCTGAAAGAAATCCAACATCCCATTTTACCTCTAGAGGAAGCAATAAGGCACATGTCTGACCCGAAACAGCCAGTAGGAGACATCACCGTACTGGTAAGTGGCAGACATACGGTGGCCTTGAATTAGTGAGGAGTTAAACAGTCAGCATCGTTCTCAGAAAGAAAAAAAACGAAGAGAGTGAGCGCCTCCAGGTTGAGCGATCAGGAGAGGGTCCCCTGGAAATCTCTCAGCACGGGAACGCGAACCGAGCCCCGGCCGTCTGAGCCAAGAGCTGGGTCGTCCGGCCATCAGAGGTGAGGTGCCTTCAGGGTCTTTGTCCTTGAAGCCTAAAAACGTCAACACGCATTTGGTCTCTCTGGTTTGCAGCTTGTCTATCCCGTCAGCTTTGGCTTCGGCCGCTCCACTCCAGCTAGCACAGGTGCTGGAACTTTCCGCGTTACCACCCCGGAGGGGTAGGCAAGTCTCTTCTCCTTAGCCTGAGCCAGGCCCCCTGCCCACCTCGGCTGACCTGTAGGCGCGTGGTGTTCTATCGATAACGCCCGTCAGGGCCCCTTGCCAGGACCCAATGATGTGTGGAAAGCGGGTGGGATCAAACTCACCTAGCACAGGGGAGAGGGTTTGGGAATGCGATGACAGTGCCGGCCGGGGAGCACTTCATGGACAAGGTGGAATCCAGAAGACCGGCTAGACCAAGCTCTACGTGCTATCAAGTCAAAGGGCAACTTCTTGTCCAAACTCATGGGGACACTAGGGACCGCGCCACATTCCAAGTCTCCAGACAGCTGGGGTCCAGGCCTGTCATTCACTGGCGGTGAGAGCTTGAGCAAAGTATCGGGTCCTCATCTGCAAAATGGGGCGGTAAGGACCCTGTTCACTGATGGTCGTGAGGGTGGAAGAGCTACGGCTGGGGCCCCCGGCATAGCGCGCGGTCCCCAGCAGCGTCTGTCATGGTTAGCACTCATGTTCCCAGGCCAGGTCCCTGTCCCCAGCAGCTTCCCACCTGCTCAGAGTCTCTGAAGAAATGCAGAAAAGAAAAGGGCAAAGGCGCAGGGAACCCCATGAGTGAGGGGGGTCCAGGTCCCCGGAGAGTGGGGGACGTGCTGAGACCAGGTCCCAGGGGCTCTGAATGCTACGGCAGAGAGTTTGGGCTTCACGAAAGGCCTAACATTACACAGTGTCACTTACACTGTCACAGCATGGCCCCAAATACACAGAAATATCCCCACAGCAGTGACTACTCCTATAGGCAGGCACCCTGAGTTTCGGGGGCAAAGCCCTTTCGCCTTCTTGTTCTTCTTCAAACAGGAGGCCTCCCTTAGCGTCTACGGTGGGTCATTCTATACGCCAGCGTGGCTGGGCCATGGTGCTCTGATGTTTTGCCAAACATATTTCTGGGTGTTTCAGTGAGGATGCTTTTGAATGAAGCTCAGTGGACTGAGTAGAGGGGGTTGCCGTCCCTAATGTGGGTGAAGCCGTAAGAAAAGCGAAAGACCAGCCCCCACCGCAGGGGCCAAGGTCGTCATCAGACTGTCCTCAGGCTTCATTTGCGACCTGCTCTCCCCGAGCCTTCAGACTTGAGCTGCAGCTCAGACCTGACCCCCCAGCTGGTCGGTCCATCCAATCATATTTTCCTTTTTTTGGACTTGCTAAGCCTCCACAAACACATGTGCCTGTTTCTTTTTTTAAAGATTTTATTTATTGACTTTTAGAGAGAGGGGAAGGGAGGAAGCAAGGGGGGAGAGAAACATCGATGTGTGGTTGCTTCTTGCACGCCCCCAACTAGGGGCCCGGGCTGCAACCCAGGCCTGTGCCCTGACTGGGAATCGAACCGGCGACCCTTTGGTTATGCCACTGAGCTACACCAGCCAGGGCTGCCTATTTCTTATAATAAACCTCCTTCTGCGTATATGTCCATTGGTTCTGCTTCTCTGCAGAATCCTCCCAACTCCCCTTGTAACCAGCCTGCCCTGAAAGAGCAATTCTGTGAGCGGGATTTGATCGAGGCATTGGGGGCCCCATCAGTTCTGAGCTGTTCCCGGGGCCTCCCTATAACTCTTTGAGGCATCCTGTTTGTTATTCTCCCAGGTCACCCTCTGGGCCTACGGTGAGACTCCTTCCGGCCTCCGTTACACATGGGAACCACCTCTGGCAAGGCGGCAGGTGACACTAGCAGGGCCCGGGTGGCGTCGCCCACCTGGGCTCCTGTGCAGTGGGAGTTAGCTGCTTCCTGGGCCGGCCAGTCTCTCCCCTGCTTTCTTCTGCACACACGCCCCGCCGCACTCCGGTTCCTGAGCCGCCGCTGGCGCTGCCTCACGTCTGGGTGAGTCCCTGGGCAGCAGCCTCCTGCTATACCCACTCCGGTGTTTTCCGACCTTCTTTCTCTTCAGAGCATGTGAACGCTGCTCGTTCCGTCGAGTCGTACCTCACTGGTGCGACAAATTCTCCCAAGGCCCCGCGCCATCTCCTCCTGCTCTTCCGGTCTCGTCCGCGTGTCGGTATTGACACTGCAGTTCTGAGAAGCCCGCCATCAGCAGCGTGTGGTCTTTGGGAGGTAATAACTCCCCGGGCACCCCACGGAGCTGGGCGTGTTTTTCCTGACTCCCTGCAGCTATGTGGGAAACGCCCTTTTTGTTCTAGTCCTTGTTATCTCTTGGGGGACACCTCCTTCTCCTGTCGCATTTTGTAGGTTGGAGCAGATAACAAGTGGTGCGTCCCATGCCGGCTGTCTCCACTCTGTCCCTCTCTCCTAGGGCCCAGCTCCAGGGTTCACATCAGTCCAGGCCAGTTTTAGCACCAGTCCGTGGAAGTCCCCGGGGCTCCCATAGCTTCACAAATGCGCATCGAGCAACGGAAGGGAGGATGGCCGTCCTTGGTTCACAGGCGGGTAAAACCCGAACACACAGCGCTCGAGTGGTTCTGCACGTGGCCATTTTCCTAAAACCGTCACCACTGTCATGGCCACGCTGCCCAGCGTCCGAGTTATGGCTCAGGTCTGTGCCACCGGTCCACTTTTCAGATGAGACATTATCGGTATCAGGGCTCTTAAATACTCAGAATTTCTCATTATTGGCAGCCCATCACTTTCCCTTTTTTCTTTATTTTCTCAACCTCCCTTTCCGCCCCCATGGCGAAGACACTCAGCGAGGAGGCGATGAAAACTGTCCAGGCGTGGGTTTAACATGCTTTGGTTCCCACTGACTCCCGGGCTGCGTCTGTGACATGCGAACGAATCTCCGGTCTGACTGTAGGAGGCAGGCAAGACGCACTGAGGAGTGGGGAGGCATAGAGAGGTTTCAGAGCCAGAAATCCGCCTCAAAACACACGTGTCCAATGTCAGAACAGACCCAAGAATTCCACCAGCACATATGACCCTGGTCTGCACCGGCCGCCCCCTGTGCTGTGGTCCTGAGCGGAGAGGGAGAGAACAGCTTGCGGTCCTGGGCCCCCCTTTTGCTTCCCAATGCCCCGCGTGGCCAGGTCTTCCTCCTCCCAGGTGGCCTCCAGGACTCACACATCCACTCCCGGGCAAACAGTGCTCACCTCAGCCACAGCTCTCAGTGTGTGGGGGCAGGTGGCAGATGTCTCCTCGCTGGGCTGACGGCGAAACCCTGAAGGTGATAGTCACCTTGCATCCGTGTGCCCACCGCTCAACATGACCCACTCTTCAACATTCAGCACAACACTCAACAGCCCCCCCAAAGGAAGCGCGATAGCAACAGAGCAGCGAGCACAGGGCGTGCTCGTCCACAGAGGCCTCGCGACTTGGTCCTCGAGCTCTGACTCTTGGCAAAACGGCGATTGTTCTCTGTGGCTCTCTCAGTGATTTAGAGCCGCGGATTCCAGGACGTAGCCTGCGGCCCCACGGCCTCCGAATCAGACACAGCGATTACAAATACAGGTCCCAGGCCTCCTCGCAGATGCACCAAAGCGGCATTTGGGGAAGCAGGCCCCGAAGCCTGTCCTTTCCGCTGTGGTTTGACGTTAGCTTGGACAGTATATTCACGTTTCATGAAACAGTGTGGTGTCCGTATCAGCGCTGTGGTATGGGGGTGTTTTCTCAAAGAAGTTTGTCAACGGAAAGAGCAACCGGAAAGCTGTTTTCTTCGAAGAATGGCGACCAAGTGCCGTGTGAGGAGCTGCGGCTGGGAACCGCGTCGCCTCTGCTGGCAGCTTTATAAGGCGCGGCCGGACAGTGTTCCTGGGAGCACAGGGCCCGGGGCCTTCAAATCCACGGGCTTGGCCCAGACGGCCCCACACGGTGCAGCCCAGCGACGTTCAGGAAGCAGCGGAGCTAAGGCTGGATGCCAGGCTGCTTAGACTAGAGCCTGGGCTCCGAGGACCATACTTGGTCCCTGCCACTGGGGGCTCCCCCCACAGGGGACCGTCGCCTGGGACAAAACGAGGGAGACATGACTCTGTGAACACTTGGGCCCCGCCCCGGCCACAGGATGGTCCCAGGACGACACCTACCTTCAATGCCCTTTCTCTCCAGATGTCTTTTCCAACAACCAAAATGTGAAATGTCACCAAGAGTGTCCACGATCCCTCTCGAACAGCCCCCGCCCTTCCTCATCCATTCCCATTAATGTCACATCAACCAAGCGCAAAATCGGATTTGCGGACTCTGCGACTTCTTTTTCCTGACTCTCTTTTCTTTCCCTTAATCCACACACAAAATTTCTTTCTTCTCTCTTACTTTGTATTTATCCTCCTGCTGCCTCACTCTCCTTGGTCACCCTCCCTTGGTCAGCTGCTCTCTCATGTCAGGGTCACTGGCCAGGCCATCCAGGTCACAGCCTGCACTGCTGAGGCGATGGGTCATCTGGTCAACCTTACAGGCGTCACCCTGAAGCCTCCCCCACTGGCTTCTGGCTACACTGACTCAGAAAGGCCTCTCGCTCTCCGCCATCAAGCAAGCTCCTTTGTGACGCATCCCAAACTCCTTCCAGTTGATTTTGTAACCGATTTCACCTGCCTTTGTTGGCCTTTCTGCGTCTTACAGATGTGGACGTCTGAGTCCCATGGTGGCAGCTGTTGTGTCCAGCCCTCTGCAGGTGATCCAAATGCAAGGTTCCGTTTTGTCCCTTCGGCTTCTGGGCTCCCCCAAAGCCAAGGCTCTTTGTTGTACTATCTCCTGCTAGCTCTTGGACCAAAAATACTTTTATTCATCAAACACCAGCAAGTCAAAGAGCTTAGGCAAAGGGAGTCTTCCAGAATTTTCCGTTTGGATTTTAAATGGTGTTGAGCAGCAATATCTCAGGAAAGATCTCATAGCTCCTTGCCTTCTCAAACAGGCCATAACGACACACTCCGCACCAGCTTTGTGGGATGACTCACCTTTATAAAGAGCGGCCTTTGCAACGTGACAGCGATGCGCTCAGAAACGACTTGAGTAGGGCTGTGGGTCCTCGCCCCAAAGGCTCCGGGGCGTCAGAGCTTCTTGTTTGCTTTGTGTAGCCTCCTTGTTAATCTGTCTTCCCCTTCTTCTCCCTGAGAGCTGCTGCTCAGGGTCACTGTTCACCCCTCTCAGCGTGGGGTGCATCTGAGCTAGAGAGCCGAAAGGTCAGTCACTCGGGACGAAAGGGGAGCAAGCGGTACCCGAGGACCTCTTCGCTCTGACCTGCCGTGTCCAAGCCCGGAGGGACTCGGTCCCCCCGGGCAGCAACTAAGGTTGTGACGCAGGGCACCTGGAAGCGATGCGTGTTGGCAAAGTGGTTGTGACTCGCGTGAGACAGGACACAGGGAGACAAAGGAAAAGCTCTACAAATGTCAGTCCTTCCTCAAACACATCTTTGCTTTATTTCTTGGAAATAACCTTAAGCTGTCAGCGGGTAAATCCAATGTCCCCATTGTGACTGTGAAAAGCCTTAACACTTCTTTCTCTCTACCATTTTTTTTAACTGTCTTTCAACTTTCGTGAGTTTTACTAAGCTCTCTCCGTCTGTTTTCCGACATTTAACATGTCTCTTTGGCAATGTAAACCGTTTTCAGTTTTATTCGTTGAGTTAAAAGATATGCGGCCCACTCAAATAATCCAGGCAAATGGGGGTTGCTGGCGGTCCCGTTGGCCACACTGAAAAGAAAATCTGAGTGCTGGTGACTTACCAGACACAGGCAGTGGGTGGGATGGTGTCACTGTGGACTCCACTCCTTTCCCCGGCTTCCTGCCCATACCTGAGGCTCCAGCCTGGATACCTACATCCCAGACGGAAGGGCAAACTCGCCGACGCTCACACCTATTCCACGTGCTCTCCTGTTGAGGTGTTCTCCTGGGGGTCTCACAGAACACTCCCTAACATCTCCTTGATCAGAACCCTGTCACGAGCCCCCTCTCTGCAAGGGAAGGCTGTTTCATGGCTGGTCATAGTGCCATCCAAACCCAAACAAGTTTTTTTAGTAAAGAAAAATGGCCTCGTAACTATCGGGTAGCCTGCTAGTAGCCACTTTTTTGCTGTAAAAAAACCCACTGAACTGGGGCCAGAAAGCCACCGAGGACCTCTGGCCCCCAGACACGGAGGACTCCACCTTCTGGGGGCCACGCCCTTCTCTCTCATTTCTCTGTTCCCGTTTCTCCCGCGTTTTCCTTTTATTTTGGTGCCTTACTTCGCCTTGTAACGGCCAGCCCAGCCCCGACTCCTTCACGGCCTTTCACCTCAGATCCTGCAGAGAACTCTCAACCCAAATCTGACAAGGAGGCCTCTGATTATTCAGACCAAACAAGTTCCCAGTGACCATGAAGCCTGTCACCCGTGAGCTGCCCCTGGGTTGGTGGCCACCCGGCCCAATCAGCTCCAGTTGGGAGGCCCTGGGCAGAACGTGGGTATCGGTCCGGACGGAAATGGGAGTGTGTGCAATCCTACGGAACGGGGCTCAGAGGGCAACTGGTTGGCACCTATGGTATACACTCAAGCTAATTCACATCGGTGGGGATTTCATGGGGAGAGAAATCTTAAAGGGCTGCTCTTCGCTCCCATTTTTAAAAAGATTTACTAACGCATGATTATGATTAGATCCAGTTTAATGAGACCACAGATGACAAAATTTTTAGCTCTGCCATTCAGTCATGTCAGAAGTCAAATGTAAAGTGACAGTGAGCTGTCTTGCCGCGGTCCTCCACTCCCCCCACTGCCCTCAAAACACCAGGATGAGTCCTGTTTGTAAAGAAGTCACTGTGCCTCACCCATTGTCAAAATCAGGATGCAATCATTTCAAAGTCAACAAGCTACTCACACCATGAGAACATCTGCTTTCAGGTCGAACCAGCGCATCTTCCAACAATACGATCACCCCGTATTTGGGTCAACACCTTCTGCCCAGGCATCTCCCTCGATGGCGTTTCATAGATCAGAGTCACCAGGGAAAGGGCACCCACCTCACCTGTTCACCCCCTGGGGGTGTGGCAAAGTCAGTTTTCACATTTTATATGTTTTCTTAAAAATCCCACCAGTGACATTTTAGCCAGAGGTCTCTTTGGGAAACTGAATTTAGACTAATTTCTATCTTTTAAAAACCCACATCACTGAAATCGAAGTAGTATGATAGGTTGGGGCAGGGGTCCCAATGAAGAATTTGAAACAGTCAGGATCCTTTGGGGCCAACTCCAAGGAACCTTTACTAACGGAAACTTACACAGGGTCTACTTCCAGGTTCCTTCAAAACTTAAGTAAAAATAAAATTCCGCCCAGGGGAAAACACCCTAAGATACTCATGAATGAAGTTAAACCACTGGAAATACTATGGAATGATAGATGGGTCTGAAATTCCTTTGGGTCGTTGTGAAAACTGATAAAACTGAGAACCTGCGCGGTTGTGTTAACTGTGCACTTGGAAATTTGTTACAATACAACACAAATGTTTCTACAAAACCAAATTTAATATACAACAAACACTCACCATGTAAACACGTTTTTAAAAATCTGATAATTCCAAGGATCACTTACAGGCGTCCATAAAAGCATTTCATATCAAGAATCTCAATACAGAATGATTTCTATGTCAAAATACATTTACACTGTAAATTGTTTATAGAAAAAAAAAAAAGACACAGAGAAATGGAGTTCGCTGGCATTGAATTCAACAGCAGCAACTGCCCTGATAGCTTTCCTTCATTTCCCACTTCAGCCGTTTCTGAAAAACCACGCTCATCTGCCGCCTTCCGCTACGTCTAGGCTTTCACTCGACTGGCCAGTTACAAACCTCGAGGCGGTACCTCCACGCCTCCTGTCACTGTCAGCAGCCCCCCGCCCCGCCCAGAGCGTCCCCGCGGGATCCGCTCCCCTCCTGCCCGGCGCCCAGGACCCTCCAAGCCTGTCCTGTCCACACATGCGTGTTGGGGGCAACACGTTAGCAATTGAACAGTAGTTATCAAATGCAAGACTGGAAAAGAAGTCACATAAAAACCACACGTGCAGATCGATCACACGATTTTATTAGTCTTTTGAACAAATGTACTCCCCTGTGAAACACTCTTGCCAGAGAGACATGGGGGTAGACGGTTTCAACCCTGAGCAACGACACTGCATACCTAGGAGGGTGGGTCGGGGCTGGTGCCACCGAGGCCCGGGGCGGGCCACTGATATTCTCTATGTGATCAGGTTTTTACAAAAAAATACATAGTTTTCAATAAATAATGCTTAATTTTACAACTTTGATACAGCAATGCCATACACTGTTTCAACACACTAAACTCTGCATGCTAGAAAGGCTACGGTTAGACGCGACTTGGCCATGCATTTGCCTAGCTACCACACTCCGCCCCGACGCACGCCCGGGGCTGACCCTGCGCCACGGCCCCCGGTGCGCTGCCATGCAAACTCTACAAAGGTCCCCCCCAAACCACTCAGACTCCTAAACCAGAGAGTGTTTCGGCTTTTCTGCTCCCAGCCCTGGAGTGGCTACGGAAGTTAAGTTGCCGGCGGTCTTAGAAACAGGCCCGTGGGCAGCGTCGCGCTGAAAAGTCTAAAACTTCAGCCGCTCCTGCCCCGGGGACCATCAGGAGGCCCCGCCCGGAAGAGGGGGCCTCCGCTTCCAAACAGTCCATTCGAAAATAAGGTGTCAGGGAAAAATACAAGACTCTCAAACCCACAACATATGTACAGGAGTAACGGTCGACAGCAGGGGAGACGGTGGGAGCGGCAGAAAACCTCTCTCCCTGCGTCGCGCGGCGGGTGGGCGTCACGCTTCCCAGCGTGAGCGGGGTGAAGAAAACTGCGCCAGAGGGCCGTGGTCAGTCTGCTTGATCGGAGCTCTTTACAGGGTATGTTGCGTTTCCCGCTGCTGTTTCTTTGCGGAGGGACTGCAGTAGCTCTAAGCTTGAAAAGTCACTTCAAGGACCCTGGAGCGAATTTTTTTTTTTTTCGTACGCATTTTCCGGCGTTTTGTCATATTGCTTTGTTATTTTCGCAGCGGAGAAAACCCAAGTCTACGTGACTACAAAAAAGTTGGATCAGACCATGGGAAGGCAGCCCGCACCACGTCCAGGCCCACTCAGCAGCCCCTGCGAAGCCACATTTCAACTTGTCATATCGCTTTTAGGGCTTTGTGTCCTCTAGAGAAGTGATCTGTTCGCAGCTACGAGCAGCCAGAGGTCCCCCAGTCATCGAGAACAGTCCTGTCTGTGCACTGGCAGATGTTTGGGATCTTTGAAGAGCATCTCTCCCCGATAAAATTATTACTTTTATACACGGAACATTATGAACTTATGTTTCCCTTTGTAAGCCATTTTATACTTTCTGCACGTTTGTGCTTTTATTGAGTATAAAAATAGGTCTCCTTTAAAATTCTGTTTAAGTTCACTAAAAAACTACTTGTTTGTGAAATTCTCTTATAAACTCACTGCATCCACATGTAATAGATAAAACTAATTAGGCAGCTAATTGATATAGGTAGTGTTAAAAAAATAACTCCAATGGGAGGATGGGGAGAATGAAGATACGTTAGGAGCCAAGAAAAAAAAAAAAGCCAGTAGCAAAGTACAATGGAAGAGAGCTGAGTTTAATAAATTGTGTTTCATCTTTACTGTGACTGAAATCCTGGGCTCCACAGAAAGGGAAAAAAAAAAAAAAAGCCAAGTTGTCATCAAAGAGAGTGGAATTTGCCAGAGCATCAAACAAAAAGGGGATATGGCGGAACCAGTGGAACAGATGAACGGTGAGAAGGACCAATGATTAAAACAAGCCAAATCTCTGAGGAGCGCGTGCAACAGTCATTCCATGGAGACAGTAACTTTGGGAACGCAGAAATTCCTGTGTTGGGACACGTAAGGCTCAGTCTGGTTTCTGCACAGGCCTAGACTATACAAAGGGTATTTGCAGCTGACATTCCCTAACGGAAACTTTATAAAATTTGGCCCTTAGAATAACTGAGAAATATCCTGAAAAGATCTTCCCTGAAACGGCAATAAAGAAAGTTTCTTATCTACTGATAAAATTGGCAACTCAGTAAACTACTTTTACTGTCACCCTACATAAGAAAAAAGCACAAATATATTTGCCTCAGAAATCTGTTAAAAGCAGGGAACCACACAGTAAAAGAGTATAAAGATCCTATAAATGGGAGAGTCCAAGAAAAACCTCTCTCTAGAAGGTCCACCAGGGCACACAGGCCCATTAGAAGAAAAAGTAAGAATATACATGTCATTAATCATATCCGAGAATAAAAAAGTTAAGACTGATATAATATATTTATATTGAATGACTACTTTAAAATAGAGCAACTTATTTGCTTTATTTCTCAGATTCCTTGGGCAAGTCATGTAAATTCTGAAAAAACACACCTCAATTTCTTGTACGGCACCAATATCAAAGGGTTGTGGTTTCAACTCCCAGAGAAAAATAAGTCTTGCCTTTTGAGTCTTTTACTTTCTCAAAAACAAGCAAACCAAAAAAACTCAGTCACTTCCCCTTTATTAACATTAAAAAAGAAATCTCTCTGCCCAAAATTGCTGTAACTTTTTTCTTGCTAAAGGAGAACCATTCTACAAATAATCTGCCCCGTGTCTGTAGTCATTCTAACCTGCGTAACACTTGCAAAGCACAGTTTACATACACTGCCTTTTATTAGCGTTATTTTTTTTATCCAAAGGATGCATGCACATCAGAGTGTAAGAGCTGGAAGATTGTTTCCACAGTTTAAAGACTTAATAAGAGAATGCTGGTTCAAGTTCTGAAAGATGGAAATGTTACCCAAATGCCCTCATCCAAGTCCGTGAACAAGTTACAAACAGCAGGGAACCCTGGCTAGCCTGTGGCCACTCAGCCCCATCCCACCCCCATCACCATTTTAAGATATTCTGTCAATGCTTAGTTAAAAATAAAGACTTATTTAAGAGGCTAAAAAAATGCAATTAAACTTTTATTGAAGACTATCCAGTGGCAAGAATACCTTGTGTATTATACTGTGTTTTAGACATTCAAAAGAGAATTCATTAAGACTGATTTTCACAATGCAATCATCAAAACAGCCTTAAATATTGTTAAAAGCGCATTCAAGCGCCTGTCCTGAGTTCTAACAGGTGTTTGTTTTTTTTAATTTAGATCGCCGACCGCCTATTTTTCTCTTATTTCACTATCAAGACATTAGGCTACACAGCTTTAAAAAAACAAATCAAAACTATCTTTGTCCATTCTGAGGCCAAATTAGGCATGAAACTAATTTACTTAAAGTTTCTACCTCACCACAGAAAATGTCCAAGATTCATCTATGATTAAAACATCAAATACATGCAAAGTTTTTAGGTTTTCAAAACACAGATTCCGTCTGAGAGGGGTTTGTTTTCAAGGAATTTCGCGAGCGCGGCAGAGGTGCGCCCCGGCAAATCGCCAACCAGCACGGGAGAGTCGTCGATTGTAAACCGCTGGTTCAAGTATTCGTGGTAAATAATGTCGGACCAACAGCATTAGTCTATTATTTGGGACGGGTTGGGGTGGGTGGGGGGGGAGTAAACAATTCCAGAAATCCAGTTCTATGTTGAGAACCTTGCTCGCACCGTCAGCCCTTTCTTTCCCCAAGTGTACTACTGCAATGTGATGGTTTGTCGGCAGGAGGGAGCCACAGGCAGCTGTCCAATGGCAGCACAGGCTTGCTGGCTTTGCACCCCGGGGTGGGGGTGGGGCGCGGGATCGCCCGGATCCCGCGGGCCGGAGGCCCGGGCGGGGGCGGATCGGGGTGCGGGGACTAGAGAGGCCAAGGAAACGCGGGGCGGGGGACGGTGAGGGCAGAGCACGAGGGTGCCAGGGCCCAGCGATTTCTGGTGGTGGAGGGCGCTTCCATTTGGGCTCACCCAATCTCAGTGAAAATGGAGGCCGGTCCTTAGTAAATCATTTCAGTAGGTTAAAAAAGGGGGGGGGGGCGGGGCGTTTTTGCACGGAGCTTCAAATAGCCACTGAAATCTCCCCCATCGCAGGCACTGCGTGGCTTCCCCGCAGCCTTCCTCGGCACGACCCCCAGAAAAGAGGGGTGGAAGGCTCGGGGTAGAGGGGCCTGAGTCAAGACCTGCCGCGGGAGCTCCGCGACACAGGCCCGGGCCGGGGGATTGGGAGTGGAGAGAAGAGCGTAGGGTGCGCAGGATGACGGTCCCCAGCCAGCAGGGAGCGAGCGCCGCTGCCCGAGCCCGAGCTCCAAGGAGGCAGCTGAAGGAAGGGCACAACCGAGAAACCGAGCCACCGTTCCCCGGAGGCAATGTCGCCGGCGACATGGGCCCGCGCGCGCCAGAGGGCGCGGAGACTGCGCCCGGCGCGCGGCGGCCGCCTCACGGGGTTTGCTTTCTCCCTCCCGCCCCGCGGCCCGGCGACTCCCTTCCACACCCCGCGGGTCTCAGGGCACCCGCGCGAGTGTCCCCGGGGACCTGCAGCGTCGGAGGTGGGGTGCACCGAGGAGCATGCGGTGGCCGGTCAAGGAGAGCTAGACGCTGGGTCACCTGGCGGCGGAGTTCTGTCCCTTGGGTACCCGGCCGCCACCCAGGCGCCCTCGGTCTCTCGCTCCCCACCCTTACCGGCGGCTGGGTCTGCACTTATTCCCGGGTAGCCGCGGGTCCGGATCACAGAGGCCGCGCCCTCCCGCCCGGAACGGTCCTCCACCCGTCTGCGCCGGGCTGTGAGACAAACACCGACAACCTTTCCCCTACCCCGTCACCACTCGAGGTCAAGAACTGTGGCCGCGCTCCCACCAGAATCAAGCACTGCGTACACGCGGAGATGCAGCATACAAAAAAAAAAAAAAGAAAAAAAAATCAAAACCGTCGTCTCCACCCGCAGGAGGGGCAGGCGGCTGGGATCCCAGCGCTCGCCATCCAAGGGCGCCAGTCACCGCGACACGCAGCTCGGCGCAGAGCACACACACCCCTGGCGAGGGGAGGACACTGCGCGCTGGCTGCCCGGTCTCCACTGAGCCCGTCCCTCCCCGGCCAGCTCCCCAGCCTCTCGGCGCCGCCCGCCCGCCAGCCCGCCCGGAGTGTTGGGGAGAGGGCGGGGGGAGGGGAGAAAGGAACTGGGGTGGGGGGAGGGGAGAACGCAGAGAGAATCCTCCTCCGTTTTTAATAACTAGCCATCGAAGGAAGAGGAAAAAGAAATCGGCCTGCCAATCGAGCCCTTTTCAGCCTAACCCTCTAAACGTCGAGTTCTCTGCCACTCCCACCCGCGCACACAACAGCCTCGTCACCAACTGCGCTGTGACAACAGGACCTCCACTTTGACTTCCATAGAGACTACTGGCGATGCAAGTTTCTATCAGTTCCAGCTGATTTATTAAAATTGTCAAGATACAGACTTCCAGCACAAAAAAAAAAAAAAACAAAAACAAAAACAAAAAAACCCAAAAAACAACCCAGGCAACGATGTCCACAGTGCATTGAGTCTGCTTTGCCACCATTTGCTACAAAATATGCAGATGGTCTGTACTTTATTTAGATTATATTGCACAAAATGAGACTTTTTAAACTATGTGCCTTTTTCTTTTTTGCTAAAAATCGAGAATCCAGTTTTAAACCTTCCATCTGGGCCCCATCCACATATCACAGCGTATGAGATACATAAAGTCCTACTATAGTACAGTACATATACAGTCTTTAAACTAAGATAACAGCTCTGAGGTCTATATCACCATTTTCAATAAATCTTTACCTACAAATATTGAACAAATCTCTACTATAACTGTACAAAAAAAAAGTTTGCTTTTTTTTTTTCTTTAAACCACAAGGCCTTTAGATGCAAGGATTATTTTTAAATTTTAATCCTTTTTAACCCAGGACATAACGTACCAACATACTTGCATGCTAAAAAACAGAAGAAAAAAAAAAAAATCGAAAGGGAAGAAGTGCCTGAAAGTCTTACTGGAAAAACACAGCAAGAATGTTCCCTTTTCACTGTACAAAAATACGCCTGAAAATATATTAATTTTTAAAAAAGACTGAGGTCTGTTATGTATCAAAAATGTTTCAATACCTTTTGTACTGAGGTCTAGGCTGTCTGGTATTCAATCAAGGAGGTATAAGGGAACAAGTTACAAAAAAAAAGTTGGCAAGTAGAAATCACATTTGTAAAACCATAAACAATTTGTTCTGAAAAGTAAACTCTGATCTTAAGTCAGTTCACAGTTTTTTTTTTGTAAGCGTTTGTACAGTCTGCATTTTTTTCAAGCTCCCTGCAGTTTTGTTAAGAATCGGATGCATAGAAGACATCAGTTTTCTCCCTCCAAAAATAAAATAAAAAAGTTGCAATGGTCCCTTTTTTTTTTAAATCACCAGTTCTTTAAGATCTCTTAAGGAAAAAAAAAAATCTCCAACCAACTCCCTAGAGTAACAGTTGTGCGGCCAAAAGGCTCCTCTGCAGACGTCTTCCAGACTTCAAAGACCGACAAGCTTCAAACCGCGCCTTCCGGAGCGGGTCCTCCTCCCCCGCCCCGCCCCCTCCGCCTTTGTTGCAATCACGAATTTCAGGAAAAAGAAATAGTAATTACAAAAACACATTTGGGGGGGGGGTGGGTAAAAATCACAACTCCTGACTAGGTATGCAACTACCTTGAGACACGATAAAGGAAGGGAGAGGGGACAAAAAAAGGACAGGAAAAAATCTTTAAAAACTACTCATTTCACTTAAAACTCCACCAAAAATTTCATCATCTTTTCCAATTTCTTTGTGTCACGACATCATATCAACATCAGCATCTCCTCTTCCCTCCACCCTACCACCACCACCACCACCACCACGACACCACCATCATCATCATCATCAGCACGACTTCGAGGACCCCTGCTCTGCACCCGCCGAGAGAAAGAGCTAGGAGCCGGGCGCGCTCTCAATACGTGAACACCAGGTCGGAGAAGTTCGCCTCCAGCCAGTCCCCCGCGATCATCTCGCTCAGCTCGGGCGTGCAGTAGTCGGGGAACTCGAAGTGGGAGCCTAGGCTGCCCTCGCTGAACGAATCCAAATCTTTATCCACCAGGGACAGGGACAGGTTTCCGGCCGCCGCGCCGCCACCCAGCTGCTGCTCGCTGGCGCTGTGAGCGCTTTGGGAGAAATTCAAGCTCAGGTCGAACATGAGGTCGTCGGCGTCCTCGCCGCCACTGCCGCTGCCGCTCCCGCTGCTGCTGGACGAGGAGGTGGAGACGGAGCGCGAGGACGCGGGCGACAGCGCGGGCTGAGCCAGCGGCGGCGGGTGCTGCTTGGTGATGTTCTTGAAGCTGTAGTAGAGGCGGCTGCCGCCCCCGGCGCCCGAGGTCGCGCCGGCCCGCACCTCCTCGTAGAGGCTGGCGCCCTCGGGGGACTCGGCAGCGCTGCTCAGCGTGGGGCTGGCTGGCACTTTGGCGACATTGTAGCGTCTCAGCAGCTGCGGCGCCTGATGCCCGGGTGGCTGCAGGAGCTGCGGGTGCGGCGGCTCCTCGTCGTCCTCGTCCGCCTCCTGCTTGATCCGCAGCTGCAGCTCGTCGTCGTCCTCGTCCTCGTCGTCGTCCTCGTCCAGGAACACGCACTTGACCGTCTTGGCTGCGCCGCCGCCGCCGCCCGCGCCGCTCACGCGCAGGCTGCCCAGCACGTAGTCGTCGCCCGCGCCGCCTAAGTCCCCGGGCTGTGCCGCCTTGCCCGCGCCGGCTTTGGCGCCGCCGGCCGCGGGGGCCGCGGGGGCCTTGAGCTTGCCGCACTTCTTGCTGGAGCTCTTGGAGGTCTTGGCGCCGCCCGCGCCCGCGCCGCCCGCTGTGCTCTTCTCGGGGCTCTGGCTGGCGCTGGGTTTGGCCGCGGGGTCCATCTTGGGCTTTTTCCGGGGCCGGTACTTGTAGTCGGGGTAGTCGGCCATGTGCTTGAGCCGCAGCCGCTCGGCCTCTCGGATGAACGGGATCTTCTCGCTGTCCTTCAGCATTTTCCAGCGCTTGCCCAGCCTCTTGGAGATCTCGGCGTTGTGCATGTCGGGAGACTGCTCCATGATCTTCCGGCGCTCGATCTTGGACCACACCATGAACGCGTTCATCGGCCGCTTTATGTGGCCTGACGCCGTCTTGCACCAGTCCGGGTCGCTCTCGTCCAGGGCCACCGGGCTGCCAGCCATGAATTCGCCCTCCTCCGTGTCCAGCGCCTCCCGGGGCAGGTTGCTCTCTGCTCCCAAGCTCTCCGCCTGCTGCACCATGGTCCGCTGCGGCGCTGGGCGCTGCAACCCGGGCCGCTCGGTCTCGTGCGGAGGTCCCCCTCCCCCTCTCGCCCCTCCACCTTCCCGGGCAAGTTGCAAAGTCCTTGGCGCCCCGCGGCCGCGGCTGCCCCCCTCCCCCCCGCCCCCCCTCCCAGGCTGCGCACAGCGGCTGCGGCGGCTTCGGTAGCGAGGGCCGCCAGCGCGGGGGGCTGCGGCCGCGACGGGAGAGGCGGCGGCGGTGGTGGTGGTCGAGGCAGCCCGGGACCCTCTCTCCCGCTCGTGGCTCCTGCCGCAAGCGCCAGAACCCCGAGCACTCCCAGTCGCGCGCGCTCCTTCTGCAAAAAGTTCAGGACTCTCTCCCAACTAGTTATCAGGGTGTCATATGGGTGACATCACTGCCCGGACCAGCCAATGGCTGTCGGCCGGCTCCGCCCATCTCCCTTTATTAACTGTGCGGCCCCGCCCCCTCTCCCGCCCTCCGGGGTGCTTTGCAAAGATGGGGGGTGGGGGCAGGAGGCCTGTCTAGAAATATGTTATTTTTAAAAAATCCGCGTGTGTGCACAGATGCGCCTCTCCCCGGGATGCTGCGGGGCCCACGCACGACAGCGCGGGGACCGGGCGCGCCCGGGGCGCGCCGGGCTAGTAGGGCGCTCGCACGAACCGACGACCAGGTCCTGGGAGAGGCCCGGACCGCCTTTGTGCCGGTCCCCAAGAGGCCCGTCGGTGTGAGCAGACGGCGCGCGCCCCTCGCCGTGTGCAAACTCGCGGGCACGCGCGCAAACTGAGATGGCGGGTTAGCCCGGCCCGCCCCCGGTGGGCGCAGCTGCTCCTCCAGGCGCCCCCGGCCGAGCCCGCCAGGGAGCCCGCTGCATCCCGGGGCCGACGGAAGGTGGCGCTTTAACACAACACCTTCTCGGGGCACGTGGGCTCTTTTCTCCTCTTCCTTTTCTCCTCTTTCTAAAGCAAAGAAATCCATTTAAAGCCCGCGAGGTTTGCAGGCGCCCTCCCCCGTTTGCATATTTCTGTTTTGTCCTTTTTCTCCGTCTGTTTCCCTTCCTCGGCGGGGTTTGGAGACGCCGCGGTGCGGGTTCGGCTGCCCGCGGCCCCGCGCGCCCTGCCCCAGGCGGAGGCCGGAGTAACGGTCAGTGGGGTTTGGCTGGGGCCGGGTCCTCACGTTCAATCTGGCCACTCCCGAGGCTGGCTGTGAGCCGGAGGCTGGGGCCTGCCCGCTTCAGCAACCCCGGCCCCCGCCCCGCCTTGGCGGCACTTGTCCTCCCCTCTCTCTTCTCCCGCCCCTCTCCCAGGTCCCTTCCCCCAGCTCCCTCACTTCTCCCCGATCCTCCTCTTCCTCTAGGTCCCCTCCTCCTTGGGCCACCAGCGCCCTCCCGAGCAGCCTCCTTCCGAAATCTAGCAACCAGCCAGCTCGCCTTCTGGGGCGCTCGCTATCTCAGCTGAACGACACAGATCACAGAGATCACCAGGTGCACCCCAAGTTTCGAGGCCCAATCCTCCCTCCATCTGTGAAAAGGTGGGGCGGACTGCTCTGGGCCCGCCGGCACAGGGGGCAGGCTGGATTATGTAAAGCGGCCCCACCGCCCCGCGAGCTCGAGGTGCTCCTTCCAAACCCCTTTCTCTTTGTGTCTTTATTTAGTCCCTGCTCCCCATCAACGGATATTCTGGGGGCAATGAAAAGAAAACCGCCGCTTCCTACTCGCTGTCTGGCGTCATACCTGTCCTCACAGCCTCCAGCGTTGGGGCGCTGGCAACTTCCAATAGCTCCTAAGATACCGCTCAGCTTTTACGAGCAAGACAAGTCAGCTGCTTAAGACTAATAAAATTACCCAAACTCGCTTCCTTTCAGGTGCCTCCCTGCAAATTATACTGCCTTACTTAAGCATGCATCCCTTCTGAGGACTTCAGTAACAAAAGGATACCTGTTCTCACAGATCATTGTTGCAAAAAAGAACTTAACCACCTTCACTATTCCCCCCGCCCCCTCCATATTCATCCTAAAGAAAACGCCGCATCCAATATTTGTAATCTTCAGGCCAAAAATGCAGGCGATTTATTTTTTTTAGAATTAGAAGAATTTGCAGTCGTTTATGGCGGGTGACCTGCAGCCCGAAGACAGAGAAACCCCAAGGCGGCGTGTGAAGATCCACCTTTCCTCCCGCAAGGCCACCACCGCACTGCAGACTGTTCTCTTCTCTCACCTCACCGGGCTCCAGCTCTTGGGAACACCCTGCGGGGTGGGGTGGAGAGAACCGCGCTTTGACACCCCCACTCCCGCAACACAAGACAGATCCGCCCTCCAAGCGAGAGGGCTGGAAATCATTTAGCCCTGCTGCATTATTTTCATGCAAACTACGCTGGCATTTTAGACTCTAAAAAAATGCATTTGAAAATCATTGGCAAAGGCAATAGATATTTGCCTTTTTCACTCTCCAGCAAAGATTATGTTTCACTACAGAGTGGGAATTCTGTGAGTGTTGGAGGGCTGCAAAAATAATGGGACTTACCCCCCTAGTGCTCTCGTCTTCTCGCAGAAAATATTGGTTGAAATTTACTTTTTCAAATAAGAACCCTAATTTCGGTTCCAAGAAAGATGGGTCATCTGTTTGAGAAGATAAAGCCGAGGAGGGGGTGGGGTCTCAGGGTGAGGATCAGATGAAACCAGACGAGGCTTTCCACGAGCGCCCTGTGGAAGCCGGAGGTGGTAAGGCCGGCGTGGGGCTTGCCCAGGAATGCACAGAGCAGATCTCTCCCTGTCACTGGGGACACGGTGGCACAATTTCCAGAAAGGATTAACTAGATTGCTGTTTCGCCACATGGATCCAGCCACCGGGCCCCCCTCACCCCCACCCCGCCGGGTCCCACCATGTTCACCTTTAGCTAAGTGTGCGAGCCTTTGGGGTGAAGAAAGGGAAGGAAAGCTGAAGAACTCATCTGCATATTTCTTTTCATTTTTGCTTCTCCGGGGAAAATTGGAAAATACAACATTTCCAAAAGAGAAGTGGGGAACAGGTTTGAGACTTGCATGCTGGTGAGAATTGGCAATAAGCAGCCATCGAAAGGCGTTAAGCTGACAAACAGAAAATGTGGCCTTCTGGAATGGAGCACCTCTTGCAAATCTTTCTTAGTAAAATGGACACTTTGCTGCTTTTTTTTAACCCACCGAACGTATGGCCGGATTAGGCCCCTCCGTAGTCTGCCTGCAGCCGATATGCCCTGTATCTTTGTGTGTACACGTCTGTGTTTATAAGCAAGATGTGCAATTTTCCTACAAAAAATAAACATTTTTGGATATATAATTAATATTCAGTGCCTTAAGATTTACATTTGATTAGATCAGCAAATGCCTTATATGGTTATTGTTATTAGTGTTATCTTTTTACAATTGCATCCTTGCAAAAAACCCTTCATTTATAAGAACTATTATATAAGGGAGTAAGATACTCTAAAAAAGGCCTCACGATTAGGAGAACACAATGAGAACTAATACGAAATGCTCCTTTTTCCCCTGAAGAAGGAGCAGTTCACTAAGCAAATAATATGCTAAAAATATCCCTGGGTGAGTGTTCTGCTTGTCCGCCGGCACCCAGGGCGTGGGGAGCTACGCTGAGGGCACGCACGTTCCGGGTTGACAGGGTGCCCGTCCTGCAGGAGGGGCTTCCCCCCTCCCCGACTGGCACCCCCAAGTGAGCTCCTCCCTCACCCACGTTCAGCCGTATCTCCACCTCAGACCTGAACCCCGAGTTGGGGTCTGAATATCTGCTGTCTATGGGACAGTCCCCGCTGAGTGTCCCTCAGTTGCTAATGGGTATAAACGGACTCACCCCACCACACACACACACACAGACACACGCCCTGGGCCTCCCTGCTGCTCTTCACATTTTCGTGACCTTGGTGAAACTTCGCACAACATACATGCTGACTAAAACAGAAACATGGCGGCACCATCTCAGAGAGGCGCCCTCACGCGCAGAGCCCCAAGCACTGAGCTCTCCGTAAGGTGACTATTTTGGTCTCAACCCTGCAAGGCCCGTGTGTGATCCCACTCTTGCCTCACTCTCTCACTCTCGCCCCGCTCTTCTCACATGTTTTAGGGCTTTTGCATTTTATTCTGTCTGCCTGGAACTTTCTTTTCAGCTG
Source organism: Mormoops blainvillei (assembly GCA_004026545.1). Lineage (NCBI taxonomy): Eukaryota > Metazoa > Chordata > Mammalia > Chiroptera > Mormoopidae > Mormoops > Mormoops blainvillei. The sequence goes on along the minus strand of PVJD01015449.1, from coordinate 639 downwards.
ACTTTTGCATACTGAGCTCCTTCATAGCATGAAGACCTCAGGTACCTCCGGAGCACCTACTGCCCCTCCCCCAAGACACGCTGCCAGTGACTGTCATTACCCTGCTTGCGTCCTCAGGACACACTGCAGTAGTTGAAGTCATCTGGTCGCACTCTCCCCGGCTCATCCCTGAATCACCAAGGGGGGAGGGGCACTCCACGGAGGCCCCAGAGGTCCATCAGCGTGGACAGGGCCTGGGGCACTTGTCCACTGAGTTCTACCCCGACTGTGACCCACAGGCAAAGCAGAGGCCAAAGTGTCGCAGATTAACATCTCTCCTTATTAAAAGCAACCCAGGCTATTTTCTATTCTATTTCTTCAGCAGTGTTGGCAAAAACCGCTGAACTGATCTTTAATGAGGTGCTAATTAAACACTGACTTTGAGGTGTTGAGAGCCAAGTGTCTGGACTAAGTCTGCTTGGGATTCAAGATTCTGGTGCCAGTGTCTCCCTTCCTTCCTTCCTTGCTTCCTTGTTTCCTTCCTCCCTCCCTCCCCGTCCTCCCTCCCTCCCTCCCTTCTTTCCTTCCTTCCTTCCTTCCTTCCTTCCTTCCTTCCTTCCTTCCTTCCTTCCTTCCTTCCTTCCTTCCTTCCTTCCTTCC
>PVJD01015448.1:0-24858 GCA_004026545.1 Mormoops blainvillei | reverse complement strand
CAGTTCTTTGGCTTCTTAATTTCCCACACTACTCCCAGCCTCCCCCATCCACTTTTTTTCCCTCAACATTTTCCACCACCACTTTCCTCAGCCTCACTCACCCCCATCTCCCACCCTCAATCCTTCCCCCATTTGGTTTTGTCCATGGGTCCTTTATGCATGATCCTTGATGACCCTTCCCCTTCCTTTCCCATGTCATCCCCCTCCTTCCTCCCCTTGGTTACTGTCAGTTTGTTTTCTATTTCAATATGACTGGTTATATTTTGCTTGCATGTTTATTTTGTTGATCAGGTTCCACTTATAGGTGAGATCATATAGTATCTGTCTTTCACCACCTGGCTTATTTCACTTAGCATAATGCTCTCCAGTTCCATCCATGCTGTAGCGAAGGGTAGTAGCTCCTTCTTCTCTTCTGCTGCGTACAATTCTATCTTGTGAATGTAGCATAGTTTTTTGATTCACTCATTTACTGTTGGGCACTTTGGTTGTTTCCAGTTCTTGGCTATTATAAACTGTGCTGCTATGAACACTGGGATACACAGAATCTTTTGAACTGGTGTTTCAGGATTCTTAGGGTATAATCCCATCAGTGGAATTGCTGGCTCAAAAGACAGATCCATTTTTAGTTTTCTGAGGAAATTCCATACTGTTTTCCACAGTGGCTGCACCAGTCTGCATTCCCACCAACAGTGCACTAGGGTTCCCTTTTCTCTATACTCTCGTCAGCACTTGTTTGTTGATTTGTTTATGATGACCATTCTGACTGATGTGAGGTGGTATCTCACTGTGCTTTTAATTTGCATCTCTCTGATGGCCAGTGATGCTGAGCGTCCTTTCATGTGTCTCTGGGCCCTGTGTACAACCTCCTTGGAGAAGTGCCTTTTTAGGACCTCTTCCCATTTTTTAATTGGGTTGTTTGTCTTCCTGGAGTGGAGTCGTGTGAGCTCTTTATATATTTTGGAGATCAAACCCTTGTGTGATGGCAAATATTGGCAAATATATTTACCCATATGGTCGGTTCCCTTTTGATTTTGCTGATGTTTTCTTTAGCTGTGCAAAACCCAGAGAGAAACAAAGGAAGAAATAATCAAGAACAGAGCAGAATTGCATGACATAGAGACTAAAAGAACAATTCAAAGGATCAATAAACCCAATAGCTGGTTTTTTGAAAAGATAAACAAAATTGACAATCCTTTAAGCAGACTCATCAAGAAAAAAAGAGAGATGACACAAATAAATAAAATCAGAAATGAAAGAGGAAAAATTACAATTGATACCACAGATATACAAAGGATTGTAAGAAATTATTATGAACAACTATATGCCAAGATATTTGAAAACCTGGGTGAAATAGACAAATTTCTAGAAAAATAAAATCTTCCAAAGCTGAATGAAGAAGAAGAAAGCCTGAACAGACTGATAAAAGCTGGTAAAATTGAAGTAATAATCAAAAAACTCCAGGCTCACCAAAGCCCTGGACCAGATGGTTTCACAGGAGAATTTTACAAAACACTTAAGGAAGAGCTGACCCCTGTCTTTCTCAGACTATTTCAAAAAATCTGAAAAGAGGGAAGGCTCCCGGACTCTTTTTTATGAGACCAGCATCATGCTAACCCCCAAACCAAATAAAGACACTACAAAGAAAGAAAACTACAGGCCAATATTGCTGATGAACATGGACAATAAATTCCTCAACAAAATATTGGCAAACCTCATCCAGCAATACATTAAAAAGATCATACACCATAATCAAGTGGGATTCATCCCAAGGATGTAAGGATATTACAATATTTGCAAATCAAAAAATGTAATACATTACATAAACAAAAGGAAAGACAAAAATCACATGGTCATTTTAATAGATGCATAAAAAGCATTTGATAATGTACAGCACCCATTTATGATAAAAACACTCAGCAGAGAGGGAATAAAGGGGGCATACCTCAACATAATAAAGGCTATATATGAGAAACCTGTGTCCAATATTATACTGGATGGGCAAAAAGTAAAAGCTTTCCCACTAAGATCAGGAACAAGACAAGGATGTTCCCTTTCATCACTTCTGTTTATAGTATTAAAAGCCCTAGCCATAGCCATAAGGTAAGAAAAAGAAATAAAATGCATCCCAATTGGAAAGGAGGAAGTAAAACTGTCATTGTTTGCAGATGACATGATAGTGTACATAGAATACCCAAAGGATTCCATAAAAAAACTACTCGACCTAATAAGTGAATTTGGCAAAACAGCAGGATACAAAGTTAATATTCAGAAATCAAAGGCATTTTTGTACACCAACAATGAAATATCAGAATCAGAAACCAGGGGAAAATCACATTTATTACAGCAACAAGAAAAATAAAGTACCTAGGAGTAACTTAATCAAGGAGGTAAAAGACCTGTACTGAGAAAACTACACAACACTGAAGAAAGAAATTAAGAAAGACACAAATAAATGGAAGTATATTCTATGTTCATGGATTGGAAAAATTAACATCATCAAAATGTCCATACCACCGCAAGTAATTTATAGATTCAACGCAATCCCTATTAAATTACCAATGACATATTTCACAGATATAGAACAAACAATTCAAAAATTTATATGGAACCATAAACGACTCCAAATAGCTGCAGCAATTTTGAGAAAGAAGGGCAAAGTAGGAGGGATCACAATGCCTGACATCAAACTATATTATAAGGCTACTGTAATCAAACAGTCTGGTGCTGGAATACCAACAGACGCATGGATCAATGGAACAGAATAGAGAGCCCAGAAATAAATCCATGTTTCTAAGGTCAATTAATATTCAACAAAGGGGGTAGAAGCATAAAATGGAGTAAAAATAGCCTCTTCAACAAGTGGCATTGGGAGATCCGGACAGCTACATGAAAAGAAATGAAATTTGACCACCAACTTACACCACACACTAAAATAAACTCAAGATGGATAAAAGACTTAAACATAAGTTGCGACGCCATAGAAGTCCTAGAGGAGAACATAGGCAGGAAAATCTCACATATTCCATGCAGCGATATTTTCACTGATATGTCCCCTATAGCAAGGGACATAAAGGAAAGAATAAACAAATTAGACTTCACTAAAATAAGGAGCTTCTGCACTGCTAGAGAAGATTGTGAAATTCACTGAGTTTGGACTTTTTGATTTGGCCTAAAGAATTCTTTAGAGACAATTCTGACTTAAAGTGTCTTTCCCTAAATTGGAGTACTTTTGTTTCTTCAAAGAATTGGATATATAATGACTTTTAAGCAATATAAATAAAATATATTTAATTTCTGCAATGGAAAAGAAGAAAGATGAAGAGTTAGAAACTGTGTGTGTATTTGCATATGTGTGTATGTAACCTATACAAGGTCCGGCACAAATTATACCCCTTTTTATTACAAAAAACCTTTTATTACAAAATCATAAGCATGTGATTTTGTAACATAAAAATGTCACACTCAAGCACACCATATGACATTTTAGGTGACATGTTCAAATTAAAACGATGTTATTACACCCGTATTATTGTCCTATCAACCACACTCAAGCAGGAGTTACTTCTGCCAGACCCTGTATATGCTTAAAAATAAGATAAGGTACTTAATTGATGTATAGCTTACTTTTAATGATCATATGCATATTTTGCCACTTCCATCCGTAAGGGGTAATCTCCTTGTATAGTATACATTTATAAAAAGGAACACATACAGACTGATTTTATTACATTATAGAAAGATTTACTCTGCAATTTTCCCCTTTTATTCTTAATGAATTTGTCATTGAATTGGGACCTTATCCTTAAAAAGTTAATATAATTGAAGGCATAAGATAGCCCATATTTTGGTAAAATCTTAAATTGATTAAATAAGAGTTTTATACAAAGAAGGTAACATCAAGCATACAATTATTGTGGTGTGAAGTATAAATGTTTTTATCCTCTTTATACAAACTGAAATGTCTAAAGCCACAGCTCCTACATTTTTATTATAGATAGTCATCTGCATATTATTTAAACTATCTGAGTAAATTAATTTGATAAATAATATAATTAGGAAAATTGAAAACCTTCAGTAATATGTGAAGTTTGCATAATGATCTATAAATATTATTTTTATGTTTTTGTATCACAGTATGGTTCTGCTGTTAAAATAAGCACTCTCCTTTTATATTAATGATGTTCTCATTCAATATGGCTTCATTTTACTTAATGTTTTTTTCCTTTTTTTCTGGCTGTAATGTTGAGAAATTTACTATTTGTTTCTGTGAATATTAATATTTAAATATAGGTAACTTCCATTAGATTTTCTGCCACAAACACTCAGGATGACCAAATCAATTTAGACTCAAATATTTGAAGTCCCCAGACTTAAAAAAATAAAAAACACAAATAGTATAAAGATTTTCAATCTATATTAATTTAAAATAACTCTTTCCCTGTGGAAATTCTCCGAGCTTTCATACCTTAACATGTCAGATTTTTTTTACCAGTAACTTTCATTTCCTTACAGTAGCACAGATTTTTTGGTAAATACATAAATAACAATGATTTTCAGTGATCTGATTCTGTTTGCTTTAAAGCAGTTACAGACAGTAATGAAAGGCCCACTAGAGTACATTAGGGTGGTTCAGCGTGTTTGGAAAATGATATCCAAAGTACAGACTCTTATCAGCTTACTGTAAAGTGATAGTAACACCCTGACGCCCTGTATTTACCCACAAGTAAACCCTCCAGAGAGTATAAAGCTTGCTTTACACCAATGCCAACTCCATCACAATATTCTACCCTCAGGTCTGATATATGGAAATTCTGGCCCAGTTGTAGCCCTAGTAGACTGGTGTTTCTGAGCAAATATATTCATTTCTGACTAAAAAGAAACAGTGAACAGTGGCAGCTTGCTGGTTTCATCCTATTATTTCTGGAGTTTGCATTTGTGGGCCAATAACTATCTTCTATTATTGCTGCCTAAGAAAACTTATACCTTCTATTACTGTAAATAAAATTCATAATAACATAAAATTATGGGAAGATTGGACATTTTCAAACTAATTACGTGTTATTTTCATAAATAACCTTAAAAAGACAATTGTTTTGTCTTTTCTGTAGGTCCGTGATCATTTCACCGCAAACATCAATTAAAAACACTCAACGAATTTTATACATATACATATACTTTTCTTTTTAGGAGAAGAGGGTAAACAAAAGTGTTTTTAAAAACTTCTCTGCATTTCTTCCTGATAAACCATAGATTGAGTGGAAGTAAAGAAAAATTCTAAACAGGAACTTAGGACTGATGTGGAAAATAGTGTGATTTGTCACAGGTAGACCGATAAATTCCTTGGATTAAATGGAGCAATTCAAAGTCTAGGCTGGAGCATGACCTTTACGTGGTTCCTTTCAGTTCCAAGAGACTGAAAAGTTCTGTATAAAACTTGAGACTGAAGTGGTTGAGAATAACCTATGGTAGATGATCTTGCCACTGATTCTTTAAGTGTCTGGAGTCTTTCATTTGTGAGGCGATGGAGTATGTAAAGGAAGGCGAAGGGATTAGCTACAGAACATAGATGCATAACCTGTAGACACAGACAACAGTGTGATGCTGAGTAGAGAGAAGGGGGCATGGGGCTAAAGTGGAGGCAGGAGAACATGGAAAAGGGGCATCTGTAATAGCGTCAACAATAAAAATAAAGAAAAAAATAAACAACACATACACACAAAAAGAATGAAAATATTAGGCCAGCTGACAGCCAGTGGGTCCCTCAAGGCTGGTGTCGGGGTTTCCAGAGTGCAAGTGGTAGTGTGTGGTGAGACCGGTCTTGGAAAGAGGGCACCACCACTTCTGCAGCATTCCGTTGGCTAAAGTGTGTCACAGGCTAGCCCAACTCAAGAGGTGAAAAGATTATTGGGTGAAACTGCAAAGTCACATTGAAAGGGTATCACTATAGGAAGGGGTAAAGGAGGGGGAAAATTCTATTAACACAACATTTATATTTGAGAATATATACTTTATTAAGACTATTAATTCACTTTCCATATTTCATTGATTTCTTTGGATTCTCTTATAATTTCCTTGACAGAGTTCAAGGAGGCAATTAGAGAGTATATTCTATAAACTTTAAAAGATTTCATATTACAAATGATATTTTACCTAAGTTTAAAGTATTTTAAAAATATTTTAAACATTTTAAAAACAATGTGTCCCTTGATTTCTGTAATATGGCATTTCTACTAAATCTGTTACCAGTCTAAAATTTGTTCTTTTGTGGTTGACCTGCTCTTTTATTCTACATTTGACATTTTTATTTTTAATGTTTTAGATTTCTAATTGTGGGATTTTCTTATTTATTATTCTCTTTTTGACTCTCTGTAACCCATCAATCTGATACTTTATATCTTTCTTTAATTTTAAGTGACAGCCAAGCATTATTTCAAGTATTTCTCCTCATTTAATTTTTTTCTTCTTCATCTGGATCTCAGGTAGGTTTTGAACATTATTTGTGTCCTCCATGGATGTTAACCTTTTGTTTTATATTTTCCATACCTTTATCAATTTTTGGCAGCTTTTGAATTATTAGAGCCTTTGCCATTCTTTGAGTTCTTTAATTCATTTCTTGTGTTTTGTCACTTATTGTTGAATACAAACATTGTTTTGTGAAGCTCTTTATAATGGCTTGTCTTTAGGTTTCCAATATTTGTTTCCCCTCTAAAGATATTTTTATACATATTTTGAATTTTGTTCTGAGTGATTCATTTCTTCTAATGCCTCTTTTTCAAGTTGTTTAGTTTATTGTGAAATTTTGTTTTTTTTTATACTGCTTACATTCCTCACAGATTTCATAAATTTTTCTGTTAGTTCAGATTACCTGAAAAATTTTCAATACTATGATGAAATATGAGGTTTTTCAATTATCTGGTAAATTAAGATGAATAAAAACCCTCACGTTTAGATAAACTTTCACATTACAACCTGGGTTTATTTCTTCTGACCTTAGAACCCCCCCAATACTTCACGCAGGCTCGGCTCTTTTGCACAAATTATTTCCTCCTAATTGAGCTATTCTGTATTTTGGAGGTAGAAACAGAAACATCTGGGTCTGGCAAACTGAACTGCACTTGCTAAAATACATGTCAACCCAGCCACAACCCACCTGCCCTAATGTCGCAGTGTGTTCAGAGTGTATGGCTGTTACTGCTCCTGCACTGGTGGTACTGGGCCAGGTGATCACACCCTTAGGGCACGAGTGAGAGGAAGAAAAACACCTGGAAAGCTGGCATGACACCTCTCCTACAGTTCAGGTGTCTGGTCCTCTGCCTCACTAGGCTTTTCATTTACCCCCTCCCGCACTAGAATCTTGCCACATTCTGTCTTCTTGTGGGTTTCCTAAAGGTCTTTCATCGTTGTTGGCGGTGTGTGTATTTTATGGTGGTTTGGCTCTGGATTCTATCGCTCTCCCTCTTACCCCCGTGCTGTCTCCCAGCCAGCGGCTCTTTTCTCCTGACACTCCACCTGGAGGCAACTTCTAAGTAATCGCTAGTGTTCCCTTCCTTCAAGTCAGTGACACTTTCTAACCAAGATTTAAATTTCCTTTTTCTGTACTGGCACTGTACTCCCTATAAATGTCTCTTCCTTACGATAAAAAGAACATTTATTGGCTTTTCCAAAGGTTGTTGAAGAACAACTTCCGAGTGGGGTCCAATTTCTCTTAGTATTAAGAATTTACATCCTCAGACCTTGAGTGAGTCAGGCACAGGGTTATGGAATTTTAAAAATTATCCTGGATGATTCTTAATTACTTGGTCCACGGACCATACTGAAAAATAATTGCTAAGGAAAATGTCAACTCAGTGAGTAAAGCACATGGAAGCCAGTGAAGATCTGTTAGGAATCTCCTTTCCCCCTTCAAGAAAATAACCTAACTTCTTAAGAAGTCGTATGCCCCTTAGGCAAGGATGAATAACCGTTTCCAGCATGCTACCTTTGAAAGGAATTTCATGGACTTATTTATTCCACTAATTCACATATTACTGATTCTTCACGTTAAATATACTAACTACCCCGAACCAGTACCAAACAGGTTTATATGAAAAACTCTGAAGGATTTTGTTGCATGCATGCAGTGTGGCTCCAGGTCATAAGTCTATGTGTGGTTTAGCCGAGTTTCTCAGTGAAGACATTTTCCTCCTTTACTCAGAAACTAGATATGAGCAAATGCAAGTCTTCACTGTCTACTTTTGTAGGGTTAACTTTTATAGATCGCTTAGTCACGAGTCTGTGGTCTTTTCAGGCACATGGATTTATGCAGTCTCTCATCTGCCTATCCTCCTAACATATTCCCAAAGGCTTTACATCAATTATTGAAGATGGAATTAGAATTGTAGCTTGAAGTTACAGGAATTTTCAGAACATTGAACACACTGTGTATATCATGATTTGTGTTTATGTTTTTGGGGTTTCCTTTTTTTTTTTGTCGTTTGAGAAGTTCCTTTAATTTTGGGGACGTTTTTGCTTTTTGGATTGTTCTGTTTCAGTTTTGGAGTTTTTAGCTATGCATTTTAAGCTATAAATTTTCTCTGTGATTACTTCCCAGAAATCAGTTTCTGCCTTCTCAGTGCCCATCTGCAGTCCCATAGGACCTTATGCATAATCTTATCTAATAACCCTTTGCACTTTATAGTTCATCCATTTGTTTTTAGATTCATATTGAACTAATCGAGGGAAATCATTTTCTCTTACTCATTTATTCACTGTAATGTTCTAGCAAAGTAGCTAGTAAGCCTTCGGTTCTCAGTAAGGAGTGCTGAGTAAGAGTGAAGCATTGAGATAAAACCATTTGAATAAAATTCCTTTCTTCATAATATCACCTTTGTAGTAGAATTAGAACCTGATAAGATCCAGACACCTTTAGAAAAAGTATAACAAATCAAGCAAAAATATATATATTTGAGTGAAATCTTCTATCTAGGTTCATACACATTTTCATCATTTTGTTATGATAGTACATATATATTTTTAGGTATGCAGGCATACATATGTTCTTATCAATAAATACATGCTGATTTATGTATATGTTGATGGGTAGAATTAACCCTTTATTTATGTACCAAATATACTATAGCACCATGTATGTAAAGATGAACTATTAACAAATAAATTTCAATGCATTAAGACTCTTTTACCTGTATTATACATATCATTTATTATACTTATTATGTATGTGTCTTATAATTTTTTCCAAACACCAGTAGACCTCTCTTTTCCTGATGAATACCATTTATTTTTTCTCCCCCTCAAAAATAAATGAGAGAATAAACAACAATAACAAAATACCTACACGGAATCTATAAAACAGGAAAAGACACTCAATTTTATTTCTCTTTGCATTTGCCTTGTGATCTAGGTATGCAATTTCTGCAGATAGCTAGTCTCAGCAGTAGTAAATAGAATGTTGGCTCAAAAGAAATTATCAAAGAATCAAGAGCTATTATAAACCCATTCCTCAGCTCTGCATAATGAAGTTGTGATAAGTAAAATAAGTTTGAATTCTAAAGCTACAACCCTCTGACTTCTTAGTCTCTCAGAAGGATCTGATTATGGTAATAAATTTTATATTCAGAGCAGGAAACATGACAGAGGCTACTAAATAATTTTATTTAAAAATATTTATAACCATTATTTGCAAGCAACAGATGGGCAGGAGTCATTAAATAATCCTGCCAAATTATTCATGCCAATGTATTAGCCAATTCAACCCTATTAACTTCCATATTCTGAATTATTTAACTTCTGTTTTTGGCTACCAAAATTAAAATGTTTCCTTCCTCTAGTGCCCATTTAGAAAAAAATCAAATTTGTGTAAGTATATTACACATATGAGTACGCTATTTTTTGGAGCTCTTTTCCTTCACTTCTTCCTGTTTTCCTCTTCATTCATGGATGTTTCTCACTTAACATCATCCACACCTTTATATCAACACTTTTACCATTCAGTGTTTTTGACACCAGGTGTCATTCAAGTTTGTCCCATTGACTTTTCTGTATATGAAGCAGACATTTTTCTGGTTGGTCAGGCTTAAAGGTATTTCATTTGTCATATTTAGGGTACAGTACTTCTAAATAACATGGAAAAATAACGGTAGCCTTTGTTGCTATTTCCTCTTTCTTTTTCCCATTTCCCACTCTTCCCCCAACCCCTAATACAGTAAGAAATAATTCTTGTTTCAAATATTTTCTATTTCCTCAAGGCTGGGCAATGAACCACGATTTTCTGCTGCCTTTCATCATGTATTGCATCCTTTTCTCTCAGAAGCCTAGGTAGTCATCATTTAAAAGATCTGTTCTTGTGGGAGACTTGAAAAATCTCTTTTTGCAGTTTCTTCTCTCTCTTCTCTACCAAACATCAGAGACTAGACTTTATGTGCCTTCCCTGGCCAGTTCTATACCTTCTAGAAAATGGTTGTTTTTGATTATAAGGTGGATCCCTCTTATTTGTTCTCCTTTGGTCCAGGGGTGTCCAACCTGGGGCCCGCAGGTCACATGCGGCCCAGGGTGGCTATGAATGCGGCCCAACACAAAATCATAAATTATGTGTGGACTTTTTTTTGCTCATCAGCTTTTGTTAGTGTTTGTATTTTTAATGTGTGGCCCCAGATAATTCTTCTTTCAATGTGGCACAGAGACACCAAAAGGTTGGACAAGGTTTTCTCATAATAAGTAATAAAATAAATAATAAATAAATAAATAATAAAAGTCAAACTTTTGACTTGACCTTGGTGGGGGGGTTGTGTTTTGATTGCTTTGATTCATCAAAAAATACATGCTGTTTGTTTAGAACATCACTTGCATAGGACAACAAGCAAAAATACTTTGTTATAGTTCTACACATGGGCTGGAGTAAAACTTAATTTATTAATAAAGTTTATTTAACTTTGTATGGATGTACAGGGTGGGGCAAAAGTAAGTTTACAGTAGTATGTGAAACACAGAATTTATTCTTATATTATCATTTATTAATTATTGTATCATTTTCCATACAAACAACTGTAAACCTTTTTCCCTATCCTGTATATATATGTTTTGGGAGACTTGTTAGGGTTTTCTGGTGTGGAATTTGAGTACATTTAGTCAAAATATTAATATAATTTCATTTTATTATCACCTCTTGTGGGATTTTAATGTTTAATTAGAGAAATAACAAACGACTTCCTATATTAACCATGGAAGGAATGGGATGAAGGAAGGTGAAGATGGGGAACTTGAACTTCCCGTACAATCCAGGACATGCAAGTGACTGGATCCTTCATCATGCTGCCTCAAAAAGACTATGAATAATTTGTGGAAAAGTCTATATATCATTCAATTTTTCTTATCTTAATCAGTTATCATGGTATTCAGTAACTAATATATGCCAAATAAATTAATGAACAGATGCATTAATATGCATCTCACTTCAGCATTTCTGTGTAGATGCTTGGCTTATAAAACCAGATTTGAAATGATCATTGTGTACCTTTCTATCCTCAGTTCTCGGCTTCTATTCTTACCATTATTTGTTACAGTTAAGCCACATCAACCTGTAGAAAAAAGAAGTCATATTTCCTGCTAGAATTTTGCACTTCGTACTTCCTCTGCTTGGCATGTATTGTCAGCAAATCTTCACATGCTTCTCAACATTTACGCCTCAGCTAAGCAACCTCTTATCAAAACCCAGTCACTCTAGTTCACTTGCTGCTTAGTTTTACTTTTTAAATCTCATTGAACAATATGTAAAATGATTTTATTTAAATATTTGTTTATGACTGCAGTAGGGCAGATATATTTTATTTATTGCCCAAATGTTGTCCTCAAGACAGTACCTAACATAGAGAAGATTCTCAATAAATACTTCCTGAGTTTTGAAGTAAATGAATAAGTGTCATTTTGTGTGTTTGCTTGTGCGTTTCTGTATACGAGATTATTCTGGTAAACATTCTACAACTGACTTTCTGGGAAATAAAACCCTCACTTTGTAGACTTACTGATTTTCATGGGATGGACAAATACTCCCATCACAGCCAATTTCAAAATACCAATGTGATCTCACTAAACTTTGAATTGGGAAGATATGTACATAATAGCTCTTTTTATCCTGGGCAACTTGGCTTGAGCTGACTTCAAGACACCAAGTCTATTTTCCTTCCATCAAATAAATGTTTATAACAGACATTAAGATGCATAGCCCAAAGCAGGGTCAAACCTACATTTTCCAAACCACTGGCTGTCAGTTTACAAGATGAGCTGATCACACGTGCTCGTGTGGTAGTTAAAGTGCCCTTGGGCGTGTCCTTTCCTCCTCTCTAGCAAATGTCTACTAATACAGTAAGATAAAACTTAAAAGTAACTTTAAAAGTAATTTCAAAAGCATTTTATAGTGTCCATCAAAAACTAATATTTTATATAATCCATAAACTATTTTATTTACCTATGATTTTACATTAATCATTCAGTTATGTGTTGTATTGTCACACATGTGGTTTTACCTAATTGAGCTGAACCTTGCTGTGGGGAGAGAACGTATTATCCTCATTTCTATATACTATATAGGAAGATGGCTAACATATAAAGAAGTAAAAAAATTTAACTTAATGAATATTTAATAGTTTACAGGATTTCAAATGAAGTTTAAATTCAGTTCTTAAAAATGAAAATAATACAAGTGCAGGTCCATTCTCAATGGGAAAGCATGATTTTTTTTATCATCTTATGTTTTTCTGGTGAGTAGTAAGTTGTGATTTACCGCTCCACAGAAAGCATGGGAGACACAAATTGTTCCTCCTTCAAGAGTTAGAGGGGGTAAGTCATCAGCAAAGCTTGAAGGAAGACTAAGGGAAAGAAGCATGCACACTCCTATCTTGCAAATCTTTCCTTTTAACAACCCAAAATAATTGTGAAATTCAGCATTTGAAAAATGGTTGGTCACAATCAAAATACGTGTTTGTAAAATCAGCATTAGTTATGAAATATGACTCATCGTTTTCCTCAAAAATGAACCCTCATTCTTAAAATATTCCCGCCCATTAGCAGGATGCTTGTTTAGGTTTCTGCAAACAAAACCAGGTTGAATAAGAAATCATAATCTTTGTTTCTACTGAAACTTTACAGATAGTAATACATATGTTCTATTCAGGGTTCCATTATTTTTAGGTTAACTGACTATATGTCATTATCCCAGTGCAATCCCAGGGAACCATATTATCATGATTTCTGTAGATAGATATAAGAGAAGAATGTCTCACGTGACTTTTAAGAGAACTAAAAGCCAATGTTTGTGCAAATGCCATCATGGGCAAGTCAGTAATTTACTTAATGCAAAATTTATGGGAAATACAGACAATAAATTTTATGAATCAATGTTAGCTTACACTGAAATGAGTATATATAACTTCCCAAGTGAAAAAAGATTCACACAAAAAAACTCAGCTTATAAAAGTTTTTAAAGCATATGATTATTTATAAGAACCATGTTAGTTTTATAATGTCCTCTGAATTAGCTTTTCATCACTATGTAACAGATTTACCATAAATTTAGCAGCTTAAAACAACACATTTTTACTTCACAGTTTCTGTGGTCAGGATTCCAATTATGGTTTATTTAAGCGGTCTGATCTCGTTTCCCCAAGCCAGAAATTAAGGTGTTGGTCAGGCTGTGTTCTCATTGGGAGATTGTACTAGAAAAGAATACACTTTCAAGTTTATTTGATTGTCAAAATTCATATCCTTTTGGTTGTATGACCAAGGGCCCATCTTCTTACTGGCTGTTGGAGGCCATTCTGAGTTCCTAGTGGCCTCCTGTAGTTACTCCCTGCCATACATATTACCCACTTCTAAGGGCCCACCACATGGCAGTTTGCTTTGTCAAGACCAGCAGGAGAACCTCTTTACTGTTCTCCTAAATATAAACATATATAAATAAATTATAAATAAATGTATTATATTTAGATAAATATAAATTATAGATATATATTATATTCAGGAGAACAATATGTATGATATATATTATAATAACCTATATAAATGTATATGTATTTTATATATCCTCTCTCTCTCTCTCTCTCTCTCTCTCTATATATATATATATATATATATATATGAGTATAGTACCACCAACCTTGGCATGCAACATAACCTAATCAAGACAATAATATACCTACAATTTTGTGATATTCTATTGTCTAAAAACTAGTTATAAGAGTCACCCACACTCAAAAAAGGGGATTATACAAGGTCTTCAATCACTAGGAGTCAGGAGTCAGACTGTGATGCTTGTGCCATACCCTCGAAGTACCGTAGTGGCCTGCTTCCCCTAACACGGAGAAGAGTGAGTACTGAGCGTTGGTAGATGAAAACATTTTCTATAACAAAAATATTTTGATAGTGTATTAGCTCTACATTATTGCAAAATTCCTTGCTGAACGAAAAGCCCAGGATCCATTTTTATCAAACTTTATTAACTGCTCTTTTGGTTGATACTTATTTCAATCTCAATACTCGTGTGAGTACAGAAGTGAGAAAAAAAACAGACACATGGCAACACTTTTTCACCTGACTGTACGTAGTGGAGATTCAAGACAATTGAAACAGACAGGTAAAATAAAGCAATTAAATGTTTATTTTTTTAAAATTTAGCTCCTGGCTCTCAACTAATGCAAATTTTCATGAAGATGAGGTAGGCTAGGGTTTGGGATAAAGAAGACTGAGGAAGTGTGACAATAGTAAAATAAATATCTAATTTTATTTTTATTTGAGGGACCAAATATCAAAATCAAAACAAACCTTAAGGCTTGTACATGCCAGTATCTGATGTACTCAACAAAGCTGCAGCTGACATTATTATTATTATTGAATAAACAGCCTCTTACCCAGTGGAGAAAATAAAACAAAAACTCAAAACAAATTCTGCCCAGGTTTAGATTACAAACATTTATGGTACAGCAACAACAAAATAAAATTAAAACTAACAAATAAATAAAGAAACTAAGCTACATTTGTTTGTGTATGGGTAAATCCTAAACATACTAAGATTTATGTATGGATTTTGATTTTACAGTTATGTAAACCAAAGTAATGCCTTTTAAAAATTAATTTAATTGAGCAGTACTCATACAGAATTCATGAAACTATCTTCACATAATATTTCTTGGTACAACTGTCATTATTCTG
Organism: Mormoops blainvillei; assembly: GCA_004026545.1. Classification (NCBI taxonomy): domain Eukaryota; kingdom Metazoa; phylum Chordata; class Mammalia; order Chiroptera; family Mormoopidae; genus Mormoops; species Mormoops blainvillei. Next base: position 9,660 of record PVJD01015448.1, on the reverse strand, counting down.
CTTTTTTCTGTAATGTCAACAAATAAGCATCTTTCCACAATATTTTTCCCCATTAATGTTATAACAACATCAACCCAAAATATTGAGGTCCATCACAAATTCGCATAAATCCAAAATGGTTATCATCATGAACATCACATAGAAATTCCATCTCTGTTCAGAATATGTATTCTTACTTTTACAGACTGTATTTAGATACACATCACCCTTTCGATCTGTGAAATTAAGAGAAAATTAATTTAGTTTGAAGAAAATGTACATTATATTATTGATTGGGTAAGGTTAGGTTTCCAAAGTTTAAGATATTAAATTAATGAAAAAATACAAAAAGAATGAAGTATAACAACAATGTAACTATAGGAAAATTTATTTTAGACAAATAGTCAAGCAATAAAAAAACACGATCCAATTACTTTCTCAAATTTAACTTGAATTTTTGATCTCCTTTCACTGTGATCCTCCCCTAGTAAATGACATTTTCATTTTTTTTGTGGCTCAGACTATGAAATCTGGGGTGATCACGTTTGTCTCCCTTACACACGGTGCCTGTGCCTCACCTATCATCAAATTGTGCAGTTTTCTTTTATTCTGCTTGTATGTCAAGTCAACCTATTTTCCCCATTGTCACTGCTATCACAGTAGTTCTAGGAGTGATCATTTCTTATCTCTACTACTTTACTAGCCTGACAATGCCTCTTTTAACATGTATTCTTACTTTCCTGAGACATTTTGTATTATAATAACCAGAATAATTTTTAAAAGTACAAATTGGATTACATTATTCTTGGTCTTAAAATCCTCCAATGCTTTTATAATAAATTAAGGATGATATTAAAAAACCTAAATATGACAGTTATTTTGCATATTCTTGCTCCTGAACATCTTCCCACCCTTTTGAAGTCACATTCACTTCATTCTGCTTCTGTCACACCAACCTGGCCACATGTGTCTTACTCCCCAGGACCTTGTCTCTTCCCAACCTCTTCATGTATTATATTCTTACCCATCTCCTGATCAAATGTCTGATCAACTGTCGCTTTATTCTTGATCTCACTAAAGTTTATTTTCTTTATGGCTTTATATGGTACATTACTCAGGATAATATTAATTTATATTATTTTCACTTTAGTGTTATGTGATTATCAGCTTTCATTGGATTTTAAGAAATAAAAACCGTGAAAATTTATTTGTTCATTGCTATTGATATATCGCCAGCTTCTGGCAATGTGCTAGTTGATAATAGGCAAAGAAAATTATTGTTGCACAGATAAGAGGTTAAACATTGGCGTATGGTATAAAGATCTAATATTTAAAAATGTTGCAATTCTCTAGTGTGGTTTATTTTGGAGAAAAAATATAGAGGAATCACAGGGGTTTAAATTCCGAGTAAATCTTAAAGTCTCCAATGTCATACCTTTGTTACCAACCAAGTCTCAGAGAGAATAAGAGTCTTGTTAGATATCATGCCATTAAACTCAGAGCAAGGACAGATAGTGAGATCTTCCACCTCACAGCCTGGTGCCTGTGCTATTGTTACTTTGGGTCTTATTAACATGACTGCATAAATTTCTTTAACTCTTTTCTCAATGATGTGGGTATCGCTTTTGTATCCATAGGTCTTTTTAGTTAATCACTTATTCATGCAGAAATCCACTCTTTGATTTCCAAAATACCACTAAATATTGATTATTATTATTTTGGTAATTTCTAAACACTGTTTTCCCTACTTGTAGTTTCCATGTAGCTCTTACTCAAGGTTCTGTATGGTCTACCAAACCATTCAGGATGATTCCATATACCGTGGTACCTCAGTACTCATCATTAATTTGTGCTGAAACTTCTGACAAGTGCTGAGACCAATGAGCACTGAACCATGATGCATTTTCTCTTGTGCAGTGGTGTCATGATTCCTACAAGCTCTAGTAAGTGCTACAAGCCCTGACCAAGTATGAGTGCTAAAACATTTTTTTCTCTTCAAAATGCAACGAGTACAGGGTTTGACAAGTTCTGAAGCCCATGAGTACTAAGGCATGACTCCATCTCTTTCTCTGTCATTCTTACTCTTCACCTCACTACACACGTGACCTGTCATCCACTTCTGTGAACTCTCTCACTTAAATATTTCTAGACTCTGTTTCCTCTTCTCTTCCTCTGCTGCTACTGCTTTACTATTTTTGCTCTGCTCTCTCAACTACATGTATTGTTGTACCAACTTTATCTAGCAGCTAGTTATGTCCTCTTCAAACCACACTTCACAGCGTTTCCAGGCTCCTTTATAAAATAAAGTTTATCATAGTGTTCTGAATCAAATGCTTTACTAGCAAATATTTCAGATATCTTTAACATAAAAGGCAAATATTTTATTTTATTACTTCAGATTCTTGGTCACAGTGACAAAACCACATTCAAATTAGTTTGAGGAAAAAAAGAAGAATGTATTGTCTCATGGAAGCTAAGGAGGGTATGAAGCAGCTATGAGAAAGACAGATAAAGCTAGGCATCAGATATAACTGAACATAGAGACTCAAACACCACTGGGATATATTGTCTTTGTCTGTTTTCTGTTTCCCTAAACATTGGTGTGTTTCTCTTTCACTTTGTACTCTTTTGCAATGAGGGGGAATATTAGCTATAGATAGGACCTCAGATTTACATAAAATAACAAATTTTATTCAAATTGAGATAATATTTAGTTTTATAAAACACATTTTTCATTTAAGTAATAACAGAAAGGAAAACAATTAGAGTCAAAGCAAAGGAATACTAGAAAAAAATACTACAAAATTACTGAACTTTAACTATAAATCCAAAGTCCTTAAGTAAGGACTTAAACAATTTAACCAATATAGCCTGCTTTAGTTATATTACAAAATTTGAGCTTTATTTTCTTTTTAACTATGTAAATTGACTTGTAAAAAAACTGCAAACACCTTTCAGGGAAAGAAAATGAATTATGGCTTCAGGAAATATTTACAGTCCACTGTTCCTGCAGTTTTGTTCAACAAAAGTCTACCATGTTTCTTTTGTTCAAGACGTGAAGCCAAATCTCTCCTGCTGTTGTTCTGTCCGCAGAGTCATGCACCTGATAATGGCATGTGAAAGAAAGTAGCATTTCTCAATACTCCTTAATTTCCATACGTAGCCATAGAATTTAGCACAGTATGCATCTGAATCTAATTTGCTTCCTTTCTTGTTTGCACATAAAATATATGGTTTCTAAATTGGTTTAATGGAAGTAATTATCAGGACAATATTCACTGGAAGTGCTCTCTATGAGGAAATACATAAAAACAGAGGACATATTTTCCAGAATGACTCGGGTAGCCAAGTAAGCTCACGAAGTAGGCAGATCAGCGCTATGCGATCGAACAGCCTTCTTACTAGTCTGTCATGGATTCAATGCATTCCATTAGCATCTAAACCCCTTACAAATCTCTGGGACATTGTTTGGTTTAATTCTAAATTCCCATTGCCAGAAACAAGTAAACATTTGTCTACTGTTTTGAGAACATGTACTTGCTATATTCATACTTCTAATTTTTTGGTCTTTTAAGACACTAATACCCATGTCTACAGAGTTATGAACCTATCACTTTTATAGTTAGGCTCTACTACATGGAGAACTTACAAAAGAAGGACTCTTTTTTTCCATATATGAAGTAACAGTTTGGGAAAATAAAAGAATTTGTTTTTTTACCTAGGAATTCAAAAAACATGAAGAGCCAACTGTCCACACAAAGTGGGCCATGCACATTTGAAAGGCAAGCATCACAACCTCTGGTCTCAGGGGTGAGTTTACCTGCAACTGCTGAGTACCAGGAAACGAGAGGGCAGCTAGCTCTTGAGTTTCAGTTATATTCACTTCAGTAACACCAGTTGCCCCCAAATTTATGGAGCATTTTCTCCCTTCTCTCTTTACATGTCAAATTTATACCCCTATTTTTCCCCTTTAAACTTGAATCTCATAGGCCATTGCTTTACAGATTAAAGCAATCATACTAAAATTTTGTTCTTAAAGAATAAGAATAGAGATACTGATAGTACTTATCAAACAAAATATCAAATATATGTAGGGTTTATTGAGAAATAAAAGCCCCCCTGAAACTTTCATGTTGTTGGAAATATGAATTAAAGGAACAGAAGGAAGGAGGATTGATAAAGTATCAGTAGAAGGTAGGTAGAGGGACGCTGTGTGCAACCCCACTTAATCACACATTTGTGAAATTATAGGAATATATTTCCAACCAATACTTCACAGAGTTACAACCATCACGACTTTTTATATGAAGCTGAATAAAAACTCAAAATTCAAGTTACTTCTCAGGAACCTATGTTGAACAAACATGAAAAGAAAAATGAAATATTTTCTCCAACATATGACTTTAGGCAAAACGTGGAAAACTTCAGAAGCTCAAGAGAAATTACAAATATTTCAGAATCAGAGATGATTAGAAATATAAGAAGAGGCAGTTTTGAAAAGTACTATAAATCTTAAAGTACTTGTTAAATAATTGAGTATAAACAAGTAGTGATAAAAATATAATATAAAGTTGCCCCTGGATCTCTCCATTGGCTAAAAAATCTATAGTGAAGGCTGAAGTTATTTTAGCCCCTAATTCAAAAGTGCAGTTTTTTAGAATGAAAATCTGAAAACAGAAAGAAATTTTTCATGCTCTTTGTAAATCACCTGACAATATGTTTTACTCTTTCCTGAAAGTGATTATGCTTGAAACACTACCTATTTGTTGGAATGCGCAGACTTCAAAAGTTGTAGGCAGAAGTCAACCTGTAGGAAGTAAACATTGTTTGGTTAGTTTTTGTTTATAATTCACAGAGAGGCTAATGATTGAGGATAATTAAACAAAGCTAAATGTTCATTAAATAAAAGTTATCATTCATCTTCTCTTTTATATTCCCACATCCTTTATTAAACAATACAATCTTTAGAGAGATAATCCCAGCAGTCAGGATTGATCACAGTCCAATAGCAAATTGTCTTTTGTTGCAATTTCTCTTATTATGGATCCGACTGGTATAAATATTTTTCTAGAAAGTATATAATTCTTCCTGTGTTTTTTTCAATTAGATGTTACATTTCCCTAATTTGTTCACATCATTGTATTTTTAAAATTTTATTTTATTGTTGATACTATTACAGATGTCCCCATTTGTATTCTTAATGATCACAAATGTTCAATATTGCCAAATCCCTGATTTCCTGAACAGGAAGTAATTGTCCACTCATCAATCTCCTTAAAATGTTTGTGGTTTATATACCACCTATTACATTATATTTTCTAATAATAACTTGTATATTGTTTTGTAATCTCCATTAATAGATTTTAAGCTCTCTTAAAACAATCAATAATTTTATTTTTCCCATTCATACCAAAAAAAAGATGACTTGTACATTGTGGTCTCATAAATAAAAATTTTCAGAATAAATATTCCAAGTACATAAAGTGAGAATATCATATAATTTTTTTAAGTTTTAAAAATTCACACCAAAAGTATCAAGAGCCTTTGACTGAAGTTCCTAACTGATTAATTATCAATAAGAAAAATTTAAAAGTAATTTTATTACGTAATTATCACATTCAGTTAATTTTCATTTATACTTTGAATTCATATCAAAGAATGTCATTTCAGAATTTCAGGTCATAGGAAAGTCATTATAATTAACAGGATATTTCTCATAAAATATGTTTTGACTATTGGCAGCATTTTGTATGTAAGCAAACCAAATTATTACACTTAACATTTAATCAAAATCACTTATCAAAAGCCAGTTATTTCATACAAGATTTCTTTACATATGTAGTCATTTAATGCTTATAAGGTTGTTACCGTTATAAAGTAAATTATATGCTCATTACTTTATTTGAATTATATATCAATCTTTTATTACTTTATTTGAATTATATATCAAACAATCTTTTATTTTGTGTAAATATGATATATTTACACAAAAGTCATTTTATTGATTAAATTACTATTTTTTTAAAAGATTATTTTATTTTTAACAGAGGGGAAGGGAGGGAGAAAGAGAGGGAGAGAAACATCAATGTGTGGTTGCCTCTCACACACTCCCTACTGGGGATCTGGCTTCCGACCCAAACCTGTGCCCTGACTGGGGAATGGAACTGGGGACACTTTGGTTTGCAGACCAATGTTATTGATTAAATTATTGTAAAAATGTATTCAGTGACATATAAAATATAATTCCATTTCTATATAGTAACAATAAATTTAACAATTTTTTATAAAGGAAAACTTCTGTTTCTGTCCAGTAATGAAATACATTCTAGATATTTACACTGTCAATATAAATAAAGGAAAAAAACTTCACCAAAATTAATATTTTATATGTACATCTTATAATATTGGAAATTTTGTGATTTCTATCATTGATAATGTAGTTTATTATGTCTTTTTAAAATATGTGTTAATTTATGATGTTCTCCAAATGAGTAAATTTCTTTTCAAATTCTACAATTTAAATAAATGGTTTTATTATCAGAACTTCATTAAAATAATATTAACTTAATTTTAAACTAATTTTGTTCTTAGGTCATGTATCTGATTTCCCAATGATGTAAAGAGGTATTTACTTAAAAAGTAGGCATAATTCTAATTAAATTTTCTTTTAAATTAATAAATAAATACACAAGAAATTAAAATGAAAAATTAGAAATTTATATACCAGAAAATAGGGATGTACTCTATGTAGTTTTTATAATGCTTGTATTTTAATAATTGTATAGAGAAATATTGTAAAAGAAGATATAAACACAACAAACAGAATTACAAAAAGAATGGTAAAATAATGAAATATCCTCAAATTCATTTTCAATAAAAAGATGTGTTTGAGTGCAGAATTATTCAACCTTGCTTTAAAAGTGATAATACATCTGTTAAAAGCTACTAACTTCACTAACCCTATTGCCTCTCTTACCTGAAGACATGTGTAGACCACATAGGCAATTGGTTTTTTCCTAATCTTATATAGACAGTTTTATATCTTTGCTATTAAATATTTTTGTACATGCCCTTTGTCAGATTGATAAATTGATAAATTGATTATTTATCATATTTATTCCTACTTTTTCCCAATCAAGTCTGCTTTTATGTTATTTTTTACTTATTGTCATTAGTTTGCTAAAGAATATGTGTTAAATTGTCTTAGCATAATTTTGGTTTTATCAATTTTTTCTAGTAGACAATTCCATATTTGCTTTTTATTTTTGAAGTCCTTGTTAGTGAAAAATGCATAATAATTTGAATTGTTTTCTTCTTGGTAAATTCACTGTATTCGTGATGAAATATTTCTCTTTATCTCCAATGATACTTATTGTCTTGACGTTTACTTTGATATTGATATAGCTGTGCCATCTTTTTGGTTAAATTTTCAGTTTATACCTTTCCCAAACTTTCTTTTTCACCTGTTAATGTAGATGAATATATTATATGCAAAAGATAATTGAATTATGTTTTTTATTATAATCCAGTTTGGCTATATTAATTTTTAACTGAAATATTTTGTACAGACATACTCGATGCAATTAATAACATTACTTTTAAATCTACCAAATTATGCTTTTATTGGTCTGGTTGTTCTATGCGATTTTTTTCCTTTCACTTTTGTTTTACTTTTTATTAGCTAGATATGTCATAACACCATGTTTTTTTCCTGTTACTTTAAAATTAATATTCAGTTTTATCATTTTAATGTTACTCTTAGACTAGCTTATAACCTGTATCATTTACTTGTGAATATCTAACATTTAACATTAATAGCACATTTACATCTTCCCAGAAGATAAAATGATATTAAAACACTTTAACTCCATTACTGAACATTTATGACATATATGTCCTTTTATTTCACATTAAAATTTTTTTCTATGTATTTCAAATTTCCCGATACAGTATTTTACATTATTACAGTCAATATTTTTTAAAGATCAATCCACAGAGTTTACTTTTTCATTGCTTTTTTATACCTTTTTTTCATGAAAAATTCTATTTAGGGCCAGTGTGTCATAACAGGGAATGGATTTACATCCTGTGTAAACAATAAAAAATAAGCAAATATATGAAACAATGGTTTTCATGACTGACCATCAGTCAGTGAAAGACAGTGCTCTCTGAGAGGTGGGAAATTCATGAGATAAATCCTACGCTAGCTTCATTGCTACATTGAAAGAGTTTCTAGGACATGGGGCCAAAAAAGGTAACCCAAGCAGAAAATTATCAGAGAAGAATACTGGAGAGGGAGAGCTGTCCAGTAAAACACTTCAGATATCTTGGATTGCCCTCTTGCAATACTCAGTAGAGAACTGATAAGAGCAAGTGTATGAGACAATGACTAAGGCTGGGAAAGAGTAATAAAAAACTTAAGAAAAACAATACACAGGGTCAAACAAGGTCAGGAATATATGTATTCCCATCATTGTATCTGAAAAATCCGATAATTCACAAATCTCTATGTAGAATACTCAAAACAATTTTGTTCAGTAGTTAAGATTAATAAGCTGTAGAGAAAAAATGCTTCAGCTGAGACTGAAAAATATTAAAAATAATGATATAACTACTTCCATGTAACAGAAATGCATCGCAGACAAAGGCTCAGAATATGTAAGGTAATAAAAGATAGGCAGTGACCAACAGAATAAAATTCACAACGTCTGGCATCAAATCATATATTGAATATTATGGAGCATGCAAAAAACAGAAAACTACCAAAAAATGAGAAGAAAAGTGAATTAATCAAAATCAATATCAGACTAAGCAAAAGTTAGAATGAGTAGAAAGAAACATTGAAACTATACAGTGTTTTATTAGTGCAAAAAGTTAGATGAAATACTGAACATGTTTTAGAGATATATAGAAGACAAAAAAAAAAAAAGAAAGAAAACACAAATCCAATTTCAAGTGGTGAAAACCACAATGGTGAGATGAAAATATAACCAGAGGGGACTGATTGTAGATTAGGCATTGCAGAGGAAAAGATTAGCAAATCTGAAGACAGAAATACAAAGTATGTAAAATGGAACTAAGGAGGAAAAATGGCTCAAATTATAGAATATACAGAGAATCAGTAAGTTTTAGGACAACTTTAAGAGCTCTAACACATGTGTAATTGCAGTCAATGAAGGAAATAGGAAAGGCAGTAAAAATTATTTGAAGAAATTGTAGCCAAGACATCTAAGAAAAAATCATTGTAATACATTTTTAATAATTTGATATTTCATGGAACAAAAATGAAGTCAATATGAGAACCTTAAATACTTTTGCATATTTGATGCTAATATTTTCATTTAAATTGCATAAGTTAAGAATACCACAATCATTTTAGTGCTTTTGTCTTTAAAAGTCTCATTTAATCAGGCTGCCCTGTTGAATCCTCAGATTGAAGCAGGTTTTTAACAAGACAGAGAGTGTTCTATTGTTTACAAACTCAAAATCTGTTCTTTTCTCTCAGATACATAAACTCACACGAAAAACTCTACGGAATAATTTGCTCTCTTATTCTTAGATTTGGGTAAGGGAATAATTAACAGGCTTTATTGGTCCTTTCCTCTTTCTCTCTCTTGATTTCTTTTCCTCCTTCCCTCCCTCCCTCCTTCCCTCCCTCCCTCCATTCCTTCCTTCCCTCCC
>PVJD01015447.1:0-24850 GCA_004026545.1 Mormoops blainvillei | reverse complement strand
TTCATCTAAAATTAATTTCTTGACCTTTTCCACAAGAACCTAGAAAGGAATATTTTAGTGTTCATAAGTGGGGCAGCTGCTCCACTTATATACTGTGTTTCCCAAATGTGGCTGCTAGAGAAACAGAGCCAAGAAGTAGGGATTCATGGAGTAATCCAGGTTTCAGGGATACTCTCACAGAAGGAATGCCTCAGAGTACCTGGGAAGGGTCCGTTTGGAAAGAAGCAAGGTTATTCACCAAAATCTAGGCCTTAAATAACTCTGTGATGCTAGGGAGAGGACAGGTAGAAACAAAATCTAATGAAAACAGGCTGTAGCTGCACAACATTTCAGAAGACTCCAGCCACTGCAGAAGCCAATGTCAAATGATTCAACCTTAATTCAGCACAGCAAGTACTATCTAATAAATGAGACAACACCATACTTTCATCATGGTCAAAGACAAGGATGAATAGGAAGTCAAACATTTAGCAAATGCCAGTAAACTCTGAGTCAGAAAGGCAAATGTTCAGGTTCATGAGGAACCATTACTGGGAACTCAGTGATGCCATTTTGAAGGTGAAATAGATATAATGAGAAGTCCTCTGATCCTCAGAAAAACGCACTTTGAAATGAAAACCAATGCCTATCGGTATCCCCACTCTACCAAGCTATGATCTCCTTGTAATCTCCAAGTTATGGAGAATTCTGAGAGCACATTTAGGGGCTACTGAAGATTCATATTATTATTTTTAAATAATTCTTACTACTTTTAAATCTTAGCCATTTCAATGATTGCTAAGGTGGAATGAAATCCTGACTTCACAACACCTTTGCCATGTAGCTAGTGAGGTATGTTTTGGGAAGGAAGAAGGATTCACAAAGGTAGTGCTTTAATTTGAAGTGTTTTTTGAAGGATGCCATGGTCTTATCAAAATTAAAACAATCATTGATGTCCAGATATGGGCCAGTCACCAGACCAAATATAACTTATAAAAATTAAATAAATAAATAAGATAATGACTATGACTTAGTATATAGTAAATATTCTATAAGGGTTAAATTAAATTCATTTCATGTAACCTGAATTGGAGAAGGGGGTAGGCCTATGAGTCTCTGCTAGTTCATGAGACATGAGCTGCAGCTGGGCTGTGACGATGGGTTGGTTGTACCATCACGATACCTGTCTCCTGAGTATGTAGTGAATTCATTTAGTTCACATAATCTATACTCACTAATCCACATAATAAAGAGTTAATTACTGATTTCCCCATTGTAATTATGAAAAAACTGAGGCATAGGAAAGAAAGGCAGGTTGGCAACTTGTCCAAGGTTATAAAACTATGAAGTAACAGAAGTAGTATTTAGGTCCAGATCTCTGTTAATTCAAATTTAGCTTTAAATTTTCCATTCACCAAAAAAAATATTTCCACAAAAATCTCTTACAGTATCTTAACTTCCCAACACGATAAAAGCAAACTATGATATCACCCATTAATATTAGCTTTTTGTACCCGCTGCAGATGTATTGCTCCTGATAGAGATTTCAGGAGGATCTCTATGTTCATAAGGATGGAAAGATTAGAAGGTTTTTGCAGAAGGTCTTTGAGGTTTTGGATAGATCACTGGTTGAGGGGGCAATGGTGATGATGAGGATGGAAATGCAGGAAGTAAGGGAAAGAATGCAGTGTTTTCTGAAGATAGCTCTTAAATCATTGTTCACTCCCTTATTTTTCACCTTGACCCCCGATAAGACTCATGGATTACCAATCAAGTCACAGCTACTATCACTAAAGTGGATCTTTTTTTATTATGAGTTGATCAAACTCATTTAAAATAAAAAAAGAAACATTTAGAAAAAAATATATATATATATATTCTCTGTAAAAATATGACAACTGTTAACATTTCTGTTCTATTTCTTTCCAGGTTTTTCCTCCCTATGCCTATGATTTGGGACTTTTGAAAAAGAGCTGAGATTGAAATACATGCACACATTCGAATCTCATTTTATATTATATTTAAGCATTTCCCATGTTATTTCTCTACAAGACTTAACAGTCTAAAATCACAGCCAAGCCCGCCAACCCACCCACCCAATATAACTTTTTTGTTTCTTTTTTACTCATTCTCTGTTGCATTCTTTTCCCCAAAGCAGCAGTTGCAACATTGTAAATTATTATTTAAAAGAAAAAAATTCTTCACAGTGGTCTTCGGAGCAGGGCCACAATCTTACACCCATCACTCTCTCATGCAAGAGGTCACTTTGGACTAACTAGCCATTTTTCTTTAACTTCCTCTTCTAAAGACAGAACAAGAAATGAACCAAATGGAAGAATAACATAAATTGACAATGCCTGAGGTCATATTACTGATATATTACATTTAGCTCCCTCTAGGGATGAAGTACATTATCTATTCCACTAAAAACACATGGGACATCTGGGCCATGATCCTCTGAAATGTGAACAGCAGATCAAAATGTTATAGACCAATCATTATTCCGTCTTTGGAATGAGAAAGGATTATAAATCCATTTTGACATTAGTACTATATTGCAAAAGTCACCTCCAATGATCTATTTACCAATTCAATCTGTGTTTCTCCTCACAGGTGAATACTAAATAAACAAGTAGGCACAATGCAACAGTAAGGCCAGTGTTCTTTCCGGCACACTGAAAAAGGTGATTTCGACACTGAGAGAAAGGGGCAAATTTCATAGCTTAAAATGATCAACTTATCTTAAATTTTAGTGTAGGTCTTAGCACAGAAACAGTGTTGACATATTTTGATGTCACTGTTTGCTTTTGGTTTTATTTTTTGTTGTTGTTTTTGATGGTGACAAAAAATGCAAAATAAACATTTACACTTTACTCTTGCCTCTTCAGGATATATGAAAGAGGCCCTCAGCTGTTCAAATTACACCCACGATGAGAGAAGAAAAATTAAAATTATCAAGTTTTCTACAAATTAAGATTTAAAGGAACAGCTCTATAAACATGAATGCAGAAGAAGATATCCAAACATATTATACAAACACGTAGACTCATAAAGTAGATGGTTTAGAAATGCTGCTCATTTTGTGAAAAACTACTTTTTTAGAAGAGTATATTTCTTTAAATATCATTCTCTATTGGAAAATGTAAATGCAATCTATGAAGTATGACTTTCAAGAATATATCTGTAAGAAAAAGCAGGATTCATATGGAGTCTATGTAACATGCTATATAGCCGGGATAGATTAATAGAATTATGTCCATATGACCCAATGACCATACTGTAAGCAGCTACACTTTTAACTCTTCATTCAGTATTATGCCTATAAATTTCATGGTGTGACATTAGTAGCCAGCACATGATCCACATAATGCAGCCTTATGCAAGAATCACATTTTCTGGTGGTCATCAGTGTCCACCACAATAAACTTGGAGTGCCCTTTAGCTCAGAATAGTTGTCTGTCCACATCGCTGGCAGCATGCTTCTATGACCCATTAATATCTACACTAAATCAATCATCTCGGAACCAACTACAAACCCAGTGGATGTCAACTGTCATGTGTTTGAGAGGGGTGGTAGGTGATAGTGAAGAAGGCAGAGAGGGACACATAAGAATCAGCTAGAAAACATCTAAAGGGTTCTTCCAGGCCCTGAATACACATTGCATTTACATTGTTAAAAGCTTCAGAGACAGTATGATTAATTTCTACTGCCTTTACCATTTAGGCAGTCTGTACCTAATCATTCAATGGAGAATTAATACTGTGACATCAATGCACTTGGCTAAACTACAGATGCATATTTGTACTTTCTACAACCTCCTGAGAAAAGTTATTATTATTATTTGTGTGGGGAGTTTTTGGCTTCATTATTCACTTTTAGATATTTCGATAGACACTTACATGTTGTGTTTTAAAGGTTGAACTACAGTGTAAAATTCCTGGATTTTGAAAGCAAGGTAATGTTCCTTTTATTCTTACTTTAGTTGGTTTAAAATATTTTCTATTATAAAAGCAATACAATACACAAAATAGGGAACGCTAACTATATTCACGAGCATGACGAGGTGTGCAGAAGGCTATGTGTTACAGTACTGATGGCAAGAGTGAACATTTGAGAAGAAACTAAATGTCTGCCAATAAGGAAATAGTTACACAAATGTTGCCATGAACAAATCATGGAACATATAAATTAATTATTAATAAACAAGGTAGATCTTTGTGTACTGACACAGAAAGTTGTTTTCTGAGACTCACTTTAATGGAAAAAAAATAAAATGGAAGAACAATACATGTAATGTGATAACAACAACAAAAAAGTTGTTATACAATGAAAAAAAAAAAAGAACAGAGCTAAGCTTCCTTTCAAAATGTCCCATTTCTCAAATATAAATATTAGGTCAAATTTCTATAATGAGCTCGAGACCCCAGAATCATACCAACTACCCTATCAGTATTGAAAGTCTCACTGGCACCATAAACTGAATTTAATCTCTGTCTACTCTTCTTTTTTTTTTAAATCGTGACCAAATCATAATAGTGGTTAAAAGAAAAAAAAAATCATAGCAATCATCAGTAACTATCCAGTACCTTCCTTAGCATTTGTGTTTTATTCCCCTAATTTAATTTTCTTTTTCTTTTTAAACGTATTGGGTTGACACTGGTTAACAAAATTATATAGGCTTTAGGTGCACGGTTCTATAACACATCATTTGTACGCTGCATTGTGTATTTACCACCCGAAGTCAAGTCTCCTTCCATCACCATTTATTCTCCCCTTCCCCCTTCCCCATTCACCCCCCCCCGGACCCCCCCCAGCAATCACCACACTGTCATCCATGTCCATGAGTCTTCACTCTTAATCACGATGGGTGTTCTGCCCATATCTTCAGGGCCCCCACTCTAACTCTAGTTCCCCAAGCCAGAGAGCACAGGCTCGCCTGAATGCCGCCTTCTCCCTCACTGGACTAAAATCTTTGATGTCACTAAGTTTTCTTGATCCTGGCTCCTAAATACCTGTCGACTATATATCCTCCCCACTTTCTATGCCACCACAGTGTTAGGCCATCACTTTTCTCACTTGAATTTTAGTTTTGTCCCTTCAAATAAGCTTTTACACAAATATAAGATTTCTCGATAATCACTTTTTGTCAGGGGTCAAGCATAAAGGTAGGCGTTGACTATGAAGTGGTAACAGGAGGAAATTTGCTGTGTGGGGGGCTGTTAGAATTAATCTGTACCTTTTGTTGGTGGGAATGCAGACTGGAGCAGCCACTGTGGAAAACAGTTTGGAATTTCCTCAAAACACTAAAAATGGGACTGCCTTTTGACCCAGCAATTCCACTGCTGGGATTATACCTTAAGAATCCTGATACATCAATTCAAAAGAATCTATGCACCCCAAAGTTCATAGCCACACAATTTACAATAGCCAAGAACTGGAAGCAACCTAAGTGTCCAAAAGTAAATGAGTGGATCAAAAAAGTATGGTACATTTACACAACGGAATACTATGCAGCATGAAAGAAGAAAGAGCTACTACCCTTCACGACATTATGGATGGAACTGGAGAGCATTATGCTAAGTGAAATAAGCCAGGTAGTGAAAGACAGATTCCTTATAATCTCACCTATAAGTGGAACCTAATCAACAAAATAAACAAGCAAGCAAAATATAACCAGCAACACTGAAATAAAAAACAAACTGACAGTAACCAGAGAGGGGGAGGGAGGGGTATAACAGGGGAAAAGGAGGGGAAGGGTCATCAAGGAACATGCATAAAGGACCCATTGACAAAGCCAATTGGTGGAAGGATTGAGGGTGGGGGTTGGTGGGGTTAGGGAAAGTGGTGGCAGGAAAATGTTGACAAAAAATAAAATAGATGGGAGGCTAAGAATAGTATAGGAAATTGAAAGGACAAAGAACTGATATGTACAATCAATAAACGTGAACTAAGAGGTGTGGGGATGATGAGATGGGGTGCAAGGTGGAGGGGATTAAGGGGAGAAAAAAATGAGAATCTTGCACCCATCTTCTTTTCTCTTCCTGCATGTGAGTTACACTGGTCTTTGTTCCATCACCTCAGTGTACTGTTCATCTCAACCTAGAGTCCTCAAGTCTGCCAGAATTCTCTTCTCTGGTTCCTTCCACCTTTTGGCTAGTTGACTATCACACATTTGTTAGATCTCAGTTCAATAGCACACTCTCAAAGACGTCATGCAAAGTAATCTCAAGGAACACCAGGCATGCAGAAGAGATTTGTGCCCCACTGAGAATTAGAAAACATACAAAAACCTGGGGTGGGGGGAAGAGTTACAGAAAGAATGGACTAGCTAATATCCTTTATCAATATGAAACATTCTTAGCACTTTTTTCGTACTACTCTTCCCTAACTTTTGTGAGTCCCAGTGGCACCTTGCATTTACCTTCAGAGCATCTATCACAGTTTCTGATCGCATAGTTGACCTGTGTGCCTTTTTAACTTATTATTATGGCCTGTCTCCACCACTAGGCTATAAACTCCACAAGGGCAGGGACTGTGCCTACCATCCCTTCATTATGTTCTCCCAGTTTCTAGCACAGAGATTAACCAAATACATAATGAACAATGGAATGAATGGTGAGTGATATTTCCAAAATGCAATGTACATCCAATAGTTTCCATTGTCTTCCCTTAAACTCTTAGAGTTTCTCAATTTGAATCCAATGCCTGGTGATTTAAGGCCTCCAAGCATCTGCCTTGTCTCTTCTTCTGCACGATCCTCTAATGGATACCCATATCACATCCTAGAACCTAGACCCTATAAATGTTACCTTATCTGTGGTGGGGGAAGGGAGGAAGTCTTTGCAGATGAAAATTAAGGATCTTGAGATGAGGAGATTATTCTGGTTTATCCAGGGGGCCCTTAAGCACAACTGCATATATCCTAATAAGAAAAAGGCAGAGGGAAATTTTACACATATATGTGAAAGGGGAGGTAGAGAATGAAGCTGAGTGGCCACACGTTAAGGAATGCCTGCAGCCATCATGGCCTGGAAGAGGCAAGAAAAGAGATTCTCCCCAAGAGCCTTCAGTGGCTGGGTGGGTCTGCAGGCATCTTCAATTCAATCCCGGAATACTGATTTCAGACTTCAAACTGTGACAGAACAAGTTTTTGTTTTTTGAAAACACCCACTTTGTGATTAATTTGTTATAGCAGCCAGAGGGAATTAATAAGACCCCCAACCCTTTATTCCTCAGAACTTTCTGATTTTAACTTGTTCAAGACCCAGGCAGTTATCACCTCCACTAGAACTGTACATCCCTCCACTCTCCTTTTCACCTTCAAGGTTGCAATTTCTATCAGTTCTCACAAAGAGAGCTCAGTAGGGTGCAAGAATATGGTTTCTAAAACCAGATAGATCAAAGTGTTAATCCTGGCTCAATTACAAATTGTATGGTTTTGAGGAAATTAGCATTTCTGAATTTCAGATTTCTCAGTTTTAAAATGAATGCAATAATCCTTACATGGCTGTGTTATGATAAATATTGCTTGAAGTACTTTGTGAAGAGTACTTTTGCAAAATGCTTGGTGTCTACTAAGTGGCCAAGAACTTCTTTCTTTCCTCTCACTTCCTACTAGCTAACTAAATTAATCTTACCCAAAAGTCACCTTTGCAGAGAAACAGTTCTGAGTAAGTTACCTATATTAGTATCCCTCTGACTCTTCATTCCCCTGGCGCGCTCTCATCCTTTAGCCATTTTGTTTTTTCATAGGTCTTATTTAATCTAAATTGCGTATTATGTATGTGTACATCCCAAGTAGATGTAAGTTCCATGAGGGCAAAGGCTTGCCCATCATTTCCCATGCCTGTGTCCTCAGAGCCTAGAAGAGTACCAAACAGATACAGGTTGATCAATAAAAGTTTTGGAATGGATAGATAAATTTTTCTCAGGTAGCTGTTCATAGTTCCACTTCACTTTCCTGTAAAAACCCACCTTCCTAATTTGAAAGTCTCTAATCAAAAGCTGCCATTGTGTTATTATAGAACTAAGTCCAGAAATAAACAATGAAACACAAATTTTATTTTACAAAATTAAAGTAAATGAAACCAATGGGTATGACAAAGCTAATTTTAAAAGTCATGACTATGTCTTCATTGTACATAATCTTAACTATGGACCTTACAAATAGGCAAAAACCACATTACACTAACTGATAAATGTCCAGATGTCAGCTGATATACATCACCATTATTTCCAACCTATAATTATCAGTATAATAGAATATTATCTTTCATTTTGCTAGCTAATGAATGAGTTTTATGATGTTTGCTTCTATTTTTTTAATTATAGTTTACATTCAGTATTATTTTGTATTACTTTCAGTTGTACTGCATAGTGGTTAGTCACTCATATAATTTACAAAGTGTTCTTTGAAATCCTATCATTGCGTCTTCTAGCCAGCCCAAACATCAACAAGGAACATGTATAAAGGACCCATGGACAAACCAAAGGGAGGTAGGATTGGGTGGGGGAAGGGGGAGTCAATGGGGTAAGGGAGAGCACTGGAGGAAAAAAGGAGACAACTGTACTTGAACAACAATAAAAAAAAAGAAAAATAAGTTAAAAATACATATTATTCTGTTCCTACAAATTTAGCTAAAATTTTATGCTTAAATCATTGCAATCCTTTTAGAACCTCCTAGAGATTTTCTCAACAACTATTATCCCTGTGACTTCTAAATATGTCACACAGAGCATTTTGCAGGCAACAGCTCAGTCTTTAGGAACCAAAGTATTTTAAATTAATGGAGATGGAATTTTTTCCTTGACTAATTTCTAGAAATTTAAGTTACAGTGCATGTATTTTTCCAAACAAATGTTCACACCATTTTCTCTTTATTATTGTGATTTTCTCTCCTTTGCTTTCTTCTCCTTAATGCACAGAAAATATTATCTAAATATCCTCTTGGTTTTGGAAAGTAGTTTACCTTATATTCCTCTTAGCTTTCTTAAATTTTTCTTCCAAACTAGGGGAAAAAGGAGATGAATGACTTAGAATAGCTTTTTTTTTAAAAATTTTTAAACTATCTCATGTTTAGGACAATGAGGGTAAGTTAAGAGAAAGAAAGAAAATAAGGAAGAGTGGAGGAAGTGTCACTGAGAGAGAGGAAGTGGGGAGAAGACATGATTTTGTAGAATAAGTATAAAAATTGGAGCCACAAAAAAACTGTTTTGATCTTGGCAGTGCTGCTTGTTATTATCTACTGTAACTCTAGGCACCTGACCTCTGAGGATGGGATTTCTCCTCTGAAAAAAACAAACAATAATGACAGCATCGTAGGGAGGTTCATAAATGTTGGTTCTCTTCCTGTCCTTTCTTTGGAGTCATTCTTGCCTACTTCAACAGTGTTCCCCTCCACCCATCGCTGCAATAATCCTAAGTAAAGAAAAGGTACGTGTTGATGTATCCACTGTAGTCTTGACCTCCCACCCCGTGAACTTCGTGAACGCCAGTGATGTGCTACTTCAGGCGGTCTATGTTAACCCCTATAATCTCTCCTTAGCTCTCCTCAAAGATCTACATCGCTGATACAGCTTTAATTCTAAGTGTGTGCCTGCTCTCCTACTTCTCCAATTCCCTTCCTGTTATTTGCTCTTTTCTCATTCTTACCTCTAGTCAGAACTCAGCTCTTTCACAATCTTATGGGCAGGCATCCTGGGACTATTTACCTCCCATCTGGAAATAAATATTTCCACTCAGAAAATATTTAGTGGGTCCTATCACCCACCAATCATTGATTCAAATGCAAGAAATATAAAAGTGAACAAAACTGATCCAGACCCTTCCCTAAAAGAAGTTTGCTTACATTTTAATGGTGAAAAATAAACAAAAACATAACTATTAAATATATTGCTGAGTAGTGATTAAGAAGAGAAGCTGCACAGGGGACAGAGAATGTGGTGGTGGCATTGTTTTAGATTGGGTTGTCTACAAAAGCTTCTTGGGGAGAAGTAGGTGATGGGAGGGAGCGCCATGGAAATGTCTGAAGAGAGAGTGTTCTAGGACAGGACAAGGAATAGCTACTTCTGTCATGCACACTCCTTATTCTGGAATCCATTGCTTTCTCATTCTCCTACACATCTCGTCATTCTTGGATAATGCCACAGTTGCCTTTCTTTATACCTAGGCTTCTGAATTCTGTTTGAGAAAAAGTCATAAAGAAGAACTGATTGGCCTTACTGCAAATCATTACCGAGGGTGTCTGGAAACTCTGACCAAATCTGGTACTGAATATGCACTCAACACATTTTTATTGACTCTTATGCCTGAACATACTTTTTTCCAAAACAACTGTTATCATAACTCTTTTCATAAGCTCAAACTAACAGCTTTCGCAAAGGATGTAGATCCCTAAGATTCTCTTTTAACTGTACTTTTTTTACTATTACATAAGTTACTCATCTTTATATACATTAAAGAAGAAGAAAAAAAGAGACTTGGAGAGGCAGTCTTCCAAACCCAGAAAGTATTATTAAAAATTATTCAAGTTCAATTTTGAATAAAATCCCCTGAGGTTCCTATAAAATCTCTGCTGAATAAGTTCACAATTCTGAGAGTCCCATTTTTAGTATAATCTTCTCTTGGCTTACTTGGTAATTCTGCACTCTGAAATAGGAGGGTGTGAAGATTAAGCAAAAAAAAAGTTTTCTTTGAGCAAAGTCCCTAACTTTGGATTTAAAAAAAAAAAGTCTGATAAAACTTATTCTTTGTTACAAGCTAAGCTTGGGGAAAAGTATTTCTCCGTGTTTATGGCAGTGAAGTCTGGGCCTGCTGAACAGCTCAGGATCATTAACTGCCTGACTAACCCAAAGTGCCTCCAAACGAATGCAGACACTAACACTTTCCTAAGTAAAGTGCTTTCTAAGTATTTAGAAAACTGATAGGATCACTGTAAATTGAAGTGATTCTAGAGAATTTTCTCATTAAGGTCCTCAATGGCAAAATCTGAGGCTAAGAAAAAAGAATTCAAAAGTCTTTTCTTTTCATACTGGAAAGTTTTATGGAGTCCTGTAATGGGCTACTCGCCTTTATAATGAATCAAGGATTAACTGCATATGGCAAGGATACGGTAGGATATCTGCTTAGAATTGCTTTCCTGGTACTGCTCTAGAAGAAACCAGAGACGTTCCAGTGTGTGGCACTGTGTCCTTAGCTGGGATGGAGACTTTGGTCCAAATGTCTCCGAAGAAAGCTGAGGAAAGGGGAGAATACACCCCTGACCTCCCCTTCAACCTCACCCTAGCATCCATCGCAGCCATCAAATCACCCTAACCTTGACCCCGGTAAATTATGTGACAAAGTCATTCTTTATCGGGATGATTAAAGAGTATACAGAGATATATCTTATGACCCACAGTTGGTTCATTCATTCATTTACTCATTCATTTGTTCAATATGCATTTCTCGTATACCTATGCCAGGCATTTTCCTGAGCGCTGAAGAGACGGAGCAGAAAGCAATTTTATGCCTGTCCTTAAGAATCCCATGATCTAAAGGGAAAATAAACTTATAAAAAGTGCAAAGACTGTGATGTTAAATTCTATTTTAGATATTTTAACATGCTGTTGAGAGAACACAGAGGAGAAACTAACTTATTTAAAAATGACTTACTAGATTTTCTGGGAGCTAATATTTGATTCAGATCCAGAAGCTTTGAACTTCATATGCAGATAAAGCAGAAAGCTTATTTGGTTAAAACATTATTCCACGCCTCTCACCCTGGCCCGATCCATACAACTGGACTCTGCTTTGGCCTTCTAAAGCACTGAAGATATGGCTGGCACCCAGATGAACTACAGGACTCCCTGAGACCCTCTCTCACCCTTGAACATGGCCTACGTTTCTATCATCAGTTCATGGCTAGGTTTTTCCTTAGAGATATTTGTTCCCCTTGAAAATAATCACCCTGTCAAGTTGTCACCAATGTGACTTCAAGTGTTAGTACAATGTCGCTTCTAAGTGTCAATCAGTTACAATGGCCTTCCCTGAATATTCAGATAGATGCTGGTTCAAAGGCATAAACACTGGCTGAAACCTGGCTTGAGATCACTAATCCTTTTCTGTATGTTCTATATATTATGCTGTTGAATATCCACCTTGACCCCCCACCTTGGGAACCATTCCTATATTTTATCCCTGCCCAACATGATCTCAGATCCTTCGTTGTCTGTGCTGACAGCACTTGTGAGATCCAGTATCTTTGATATTAG
The DNA here is from genome assembly GCA_004026545.1 of Mormoops blainvillei. Lineage (NCBI taxonomy): Eukaryota > Metazoa > Chordata > Mammalia > Chiroptera > Mormoopidae > Mormoops > Mormoops blainvillei. The sequence continues at coordinate 12,618 of PVJD01015447.1, read as the reverse complement.
ATTTATATGTAATGCAAAATACTGACAGAATGTGAAGAAAATACATTAACTTTACCCACCTCATTTAAAATTAACTTTACGAATTTTGACAAACTGAGGTGGGTCATAGGCTTCGAAAACAACAGAGACTTAGATAAATTATGCCTTATTCAAGATTAAGCATATAGCAGAAATAAAATCTGACACTCCATCCCATATCTGTAATTCCAAATTCACTTGCTTTTTGTCCTATCACAAAATACAGGTCAGGAGGAGAGGAAGTACAGTGGAGTTCATCTGGTTAAAGTTGTAACACTAAATTGAAAAACAACAACAACAATAATGGGAAAGCAACATCATAATCAAGATTTAAATTAAAAATAAGGGCAAAAAGCAAAGATTGAGGCCAAATGGTTAGGATAAGCAGGACTAACCCTTAGAGGTCAAGGATGCAGCACATTCAAGAGGACTGAATGTTTGAGGCAGCCTGGAAGATCACTGAACAGTCTCACTTGAAGGTTTCCAGACTTGGTTATTCATGCAAAAGCAACAGTTTTAACAAAAGATACACCTAGGATGAAATGACAGTTTCTACAATGACTAAAGGTGGTCAAGTGATCAAGATAAATGCCCTGGTCAGGTAGCTCAGTTGGTTGAAGCACTATCCTGATATACCAAGGCTGTGCATGCAATCCCTTGTCAGGGCACATAACGAGAACCAATCAATGAATAATCAGTGAACGCATACATAAGTGGAACAACAAATCAGTGTTTCTCTCTCTGTTTCTCTCTCTAATATTCGATTAAATAATTAAAACACTGATTTACTAAAAAAGAAAAGTATTTATTAGAAACTTTAGGCAGAGCATGAATGACAGGATAGAACTTATGATTATTTTAAATTATTTCAATTTAAATAGCTGAGAGAATAGGTTTTTGTAATTAGGAAAATACACAGACAACGACATTTTGTTTGGAACAGTTAAATAAGTTTGCATATAAAGTGTATATACAGGTGTCTATTTTGATTTGTGCTAAAATCCCCTAACTCAGAAATAATTATTAGCATGTTTGTGAATTATGCCTCCATTGTTACCTAAAAACATGTTCATTTTAAATGAGGTGGTTTTAATTTATTACACTTATTACTGGCTATCAAAAATAAATGATATAATTGAGTTTTCTTAAGTACATATAAATTGTACATATATTACCTAGCAGGGGTCCACTTCAATCAATATTTTCTCAAAATGACATTTCTCAGGAAGGAAGAGGTCACATTTTAGTAAACAAATTACTATCCTTCACAGGAGAACTTTAGACAGGCCCCTAATTAATGAATTGACTAATAGCAGGTCCTTGTTTATAAGTCATACCATACTCACACTTAGAAACAGGGGGAAGGAGGCATGAAAAAAAAACAAAAAATAAAAAATAATAAATATCACATCCTTAGGAAGTGAATGTAAAGAAAAAAGAGTGCTGTATAAAAGATTAAACCAGACAAAGGAGAAGAGTTATGTCAAAGTTATGGGAAGGAAAAAACCAAGAGGCCCCATGTCCAATGGGACACTGCCTGCACTACGTGAAAGAAGAGAGACACAAAGAGAAGAAAATCTTCTTGTTGTAATCACAAATGTCATTTATGGCTGCTTTGACTCATTTCATGGTCTTAAGGACAATTATTCAGCCTTCATTTCTAAAGGTTCTCTTTAAAACAAAAGACTTAAGAGTAAAAGATTCATTTATTTCCTAACAGCACTATACATTAATTTGGAGTCTGCTTTGTTCTATTTGGTATAATTTCAAATTACTTCCAATCCACTATACCATTTTTTTCAATTGACAATGTAAGTTTCTATTCATTTTTGCTGTTTTGCCAAATAAATACATCAAAGTTATTTGTTAACCATAAATAATGATGATTCTATTTGAGAAAAATAATTAAATGATACCATAGTTGCTATTTATACTGGGTTTTTTGTTAACTTACTGTTCTTTTGCACAATTCATTTTGCATTTCTGTCATTAACTCCATCATTCATTTCAGGTTCCTTCATAGGTATTTCCCAATGTTTTGTTCTCTCCTTTTTTTCAAATCCCGTAAAGAAATCATGTGGCGTCCCTGACACTGGCCTCTGCCTACAAAGAGCATCAAAGTCTCCCCGAGGATGAGAAGTGCTGACATCAGGAAGAGATAGCTATCCCAAGACACAGACAAGGCCTGCATATTTATGTATTAATATTATACTCAGAATCCATTTTGTTTTTGTCTTTGTCTCCGAATGATATTAAGTCAAAATAATGTTATTCTTTGGGTTCCTCTATATATAGTCCAACTGTTTATGATTACTGAATTTACTGAATATGTGTAAGATAACTGTTAGTACTGTTTTTATGGCTTATGTAAATATAATACTATGTGCCAAATACAGAAAAGTAAGACAGAAGGCAAAACTTGGATCATGATAATTCCCAGGATACTAATGGTCCAAGGTGTTTTTTCTCAATGAAGGCCAAAAGACCTGACTGCCTTCCATTTACCTGTATTTGCCTTTTTGGAAAAAATCCAGCCTCAACTCGGATCTCATAGTTGTGGTGTTGTGCCATCTCCAATGGTCAACAAGATGATGCCTATACTGAGACTTTCTATAAATGACCCTTCCTAGTACTATGAGACCATACTATCCTACCAAAAGATTGGTCATCAACGTATCCTTCAGTTTGATTGATGACCAACAGGGGGAACAGTGGATGAAAAAGAGGTTCTATGAAAAGTAACCTCACAGGTGATCAGACCTAAATTTGTAGCTGGGAAGTTTATGATGGGTAGTCACACCTCAAGCATATACCTTCCTTAGTAAAAGGTGTTTAAGCAAGTGCTGTCCATGTTCCTGTGCACCTACATTAACACACCTTTGAGATGCCAGTATTAATGTCTCCCAAAGGCATAACCACCTTCAAGAAAGCACATTATCTTAACTCCTGTAATCCAGTTCCTGCCTTGCTTTTCCCCACCTCCATGTAATCTTCCTTACATTTCCTCCTTAGTTTCAAATACATAAAAGAAGCCACAGAATTGTTACTTTCCAGAGCATTTGAGATCTTGCTCCCTGGCACATGTCAGCAGTTTGGATCAAGTAAACTCTTAAAAAAATTTTTTTTTAATAAAGAAAGAAGAAAAAGAAAGAGAGCATGTGACCACAACAGCTACCTAATTTTTAAGGATTAATCACTGAAAAAAATAATAAGGAATGTGTAATCTGACTTAGACTATTTGCATGTGTTGCATTTAACACCTGATAATGTAACCAGATGCAAGTCTGGCTGCCTGCTGCCTCAAAAGCCAATACTCAAAAGACAGGTGCTGGTGTAAAAAGGAAAGTGGTTCATTTTCAGGTGCCTGCAACCTGGAAGATGGGAGACTTTTGTCTTTAAGCCTGTCTCCCTGAGAAGATAGGGGCCTCTTGTCACAAAGCCCACCCCCACATCTCAGTGGAGGCAAAGGATTTTATGGAGGGACAGAGGAACAGAACAAACAAATCAAGGGACCTGGTTGCAAAGTTCACTACATGCAGAAGAGCACAGTCCATTCCAATAAGGCAAGCTGTGCATCATCCTGGTCCTCTGTGCATCATCCTGGTTCCACGTCACCCTTGATCCATGGCTGAAGGTCTAAAATTCGCCCAGAACTGGGATGCCTGAAGGTCAGAGTCTATATATTTTGAAGTTAGTTCCTAGGATTCTTATATAAACATGCTGTTCATCTACAAGCTACATATTAGTCAGCACTTAGAGAAACAATGACAAAAGAATGGTGGAGTAGGTTACAATTCCCCACTGTTACCATGCTCATTGTTATAATACTAATATTAATCATGATAAATTCTAAAATGGCAGTGATTATTTACCAAATTCAGAAAGAGCAAAAAAATACTTTGTGTCTGGATTAGGCCACCTGTTCTCTCAGGCATAACACTTCTCTTGCCAGCATTTAAATCACTTAAATGTACCCACTGAGTTAGATAGGAAGACCATCCTACAAAGGCCAAGTCACAGAATCCACAACCTTAAATGCAAATGTCAAGTCTTACTCTTCACTCACCCAGCCCTACTCATTATATTCCAATGAGTTTTCTTTCTAAGATTTGAAATCAAAATAGGTCTATATTTCCCCAAATCTCTAATTACAAAACATTACGTGAATATATGTGTGTGCACACACACAAACACACATCATGCCTAGCTTGTAACCATCTAATTAACTCAACTCACTCATTAGTATTTCGGGCCATGTACTTTTATTATGTATTGCTTTTATGTAATTTACATTTTCAGAGAATGGTTCAACACTGTTAAGTTTGGGTTGAATCATATTAGTCACCAATTCCAGCTTACATTGAAAAATAGGCACTGATTGAATGCCTCATGTACACTTAGCACCAAGCACTTTAGAAGCAAGGATTACTAAATATACATAATATCTAAAAATATAATGAAGTCATTAGATAAATATGATTTATCAGAAGACTTTATAGATTCAACTTCTTGGCCTACTGGTACTATAGTAAATATTGTATCATGATAATCTTGAACAAGAAGGTACAGAACTATTATAAAGAAAATCCTTATAAAGAAATTCTGAAAAGTTAACCCATGTCTCTGTGTGTATGTCTGTGTTTTGAGAGCTGAGGAAAAAGTAGAAATAAGTTATTTTTCTGCCTCACAATACTTGTAAAACAATTTCTGTTCCTTTCTGGTACCAACATAACAGGAAAGCCCTATGTTAGAAATATTGGTGATTGGTGATGCTGAATTTATAGTAATTGTTTGGTTAAACCAGTTCCTTTGTGTTTTCTTCTCTGAGACTAGTCAAAAAAAAAAAGTATAGTTCCCTTAGATACACAAAGGGTTACTTAAAAATGATTCATCTTCATTTCTGCTTAAATAAAATTCATTATCAAATTTTATAAATGATTCTAATGCAAGAGTGTTAGTTTCAACTAAGCTACTTCAAACCTATTTCAAGCTTCTATGGACCTAAACTCTAAGAGATCTGTTATCACAGTTCTTTCTAATTCAGATGAGCTCTCCACAGGTTATAGTCAAATATTACTCCAGTTCACTCACTGGAGCTCTTCTTTTATCTTCATATAACTTTGAAGTTCCTTTTGGAAATAAAAGTTTATCTTCCCATGAAACTTGAAAAGATTTTTATGGATGTGAAACAAAGACTTGAGATTTTAGACATTTATTATAGAATATCCAAACTTTCTATTCATAAAGCTACCCCTGACTTTTAAGTAAGAATAAAAATAAGGCTCTGCCTTGAATAGAATAAATGCTGAATGATTATTGAAGAAATGATGGAATGAAAAAAACTGAAAGAATTTTAACAGTTAACTGTTAGCATTACCCCCCCTCCTTTGGCTTACTCAGTTCCTTGTCTGAGGAGTCCACTTGTACAATTGATTTCAAATGTACCAAGATTTGATTTATGTTTCCCAAACAGTCTCCTCCAAAGACTATATTCTGGAACATGATAATAGGTAAGTAAAAAAAATGTTTTTGCAGTTAAAGAATACCTGAGATGATGGACAGAAAGTCTTCCTCAACCCTCTTTAACATCAAAGCCTATGAGAATTTCTGTAATAAAGAAATCTGTTTAATTTTGTTTATCATAGCATTTCTCAAAAATATTTTTCTGTACAACCGTATTAATATTTCCTAATACATAGATATCCATGCAATGTTGTTTAGGAAAGAATTCTATAGGGAATTTTCTCCAATTTTAAGCACTGAGCTTTCCAAATGCTGTATCTTAAGTCAATTGTTTTAAGAATATTTTAAGAAAGTCATTTTAAAAAATTCTGACTGCAGTACAGTTATCTCTGTATATCTGCGACATCAGTAGAAACTGTCAAATGATTTCATAGAAACAAGAAACAATAACATGTGAAATAGTAAAATATTTTGGTCATGTTGGAATGGTAATTATATTCACTAGGCTATATTCATTCCCTGATTTCTTGACTGATTGATTGATTGACCCAATTCATTTACTCAAGATTTTCTACATGGCAGAAACTGTGCTGGGTAATTTTTTTAAATATTTAATTTATTTATAAGCATTGTCAATATACCAGCTATCACCTGAGATTGTGGGTTGTATATCTATGGCTCCTAGGGTACACCTGGTCCATCACCTATTTTTTGCAAATAAAGTTTTATTGAAACACAGCCACAGAAGCTTGTTCACATATTGCCCATGGTGTTTTTATAAATAAACTTTTAATGAAACACAGCCATAGCAGTTTTTTCACATGTTTTCTATGACTGCTCTGCATCATGATGAAAGATTTGAGGAGTTACAACAGAGACCACCTGGTCTGCAAAGCCTATAATACTTATTATCTGGCTCTTCAGAGACTACTGTCCTAGATCATCTTCATGTTGTCATATAATACTCTCAAAAAACTTTGAAGAATGTATCACTCTTTTTATTTCAGAAGTTAAGAAGCTATGTTAGCCTGGAATTACTACATTATGTTACCCAGGTAGTAAGTAATAAGTCCAAGATTCAAATTTGCCTAGTTGACAATAAATTCCACGAGCTTTCTTCTAAAGGCCAGACATCATAATGGTATGAAGTACATGTATTTCTTGGGGGAATTAAAATAAATTATAAAGTATGTGTTTTCTATTTGAGTAAGAAATCACTATGTCTTCTACTTTCAGGGATCTTATTAGCACATTTTAAAACAACACATTTGTCCTCACTTTTGCATATGCTTCTCCATCAAAGGCACTGCTCTGGTCAAATAGCTCCACTGTGTTAAGCCTAATAGCTCTCACTCCCTGTGCTCCTCCTCGTGCAGACCACATTTTGAGAAACATTTCTATGTTATGCAAAGATAAAGGATTCCCATTTTTTGACATATGGCTCAATTTTTCATTCTTGTTAAAGATCTGAAAAACTGCTTCTCTTTGATGGCTCTCAATTTAACTTAGCATTTGATTTATTTATTTGATTAAATATAGTCTTTAGGGTATTGTTTTTGTTGATTCATCTAAAAAAAGGATATTTCACTATTTCATCTTTATAGATTTGGTTTGTTTCCATTTAGTTTTGTTTCTATTTTTTCAATATTGAAGGCAGAAAAACAAGTCTTTGTTTTGTAACATGGGTTATATGTTTTGGTCTCTGGAGAACATAAAAGATTTGGCCATTTCTAGAATGAAATAAAGATGAGGGTCAATTCCAACAGGATCAGAGAAACTTCCCAATTCTAATCAATTTACTTTAACAAGAATCTATTAAACATCTACGTGCTGTAGAGCAAAACATTGAAGACAAGACAGTGCCTTCCCCAAAGGAGGCAATACTCTCCCTTGGGGGAGACTTGATACATCCTGGGGAAGCAAACAGAGACAGTAACAGTAGCTTCTACATTAATGCTATTGGGTATCAGTGGGTTGTAAACGCTGAAGATTTCTGCTGGTTTTTTATTTAAATGTGATAGTATTCACAAATAATGCAGAGATGAACAACCAGATGGTGCCAGACATCAGTGTCCTGACTCTGACTTCAGCATAACCGGACGTCCTGTGCCTTAGGATCAAGAGTCTCTGTTCCCCCCCTTTAAAACTGTATTTACTCAACTGGTTATTCTATGTCAGTACTTATTAATAATTAACAGACATAGTCAGAAGCATTTTGATGAGTTTAGAATCAATTATTTGGAAAAATAGCAAAATAGAATTTTAGACCTAGAAGAAACACTCAGTAGCAACCACTCACTCACTCAACACATAAACATTTTTAAAATCTTATTTATTGATTTGAGAGAAAGAGTAGGAGAGTAACATTGCTTTGTTGTTTCATTTATTTATACATTCATTGGTTGTTTTTTATATGTGCCTTGACCAGGGACTGAATCCACAACCTTGGTTTATTGGGACAATCTTCTAACCAGCCACAGCCCTCAACACACATCCAATGTGTCATGCACTGTGCTTACCCTCAAGGAACACAAATAAAATTCTGTCCCTACATGCTTAGGAAATTCGCCGCCTAGTAAGAGAGATAGGGGAGTTACAAAAACATAAGGTAAAAGGCAAATCTTAACAGTTGACACTTAATTGTTCCTTTGGGGATCAGAAACATTTTTTAACATTTTTCCTGATGAGCCATTTTGTGTCCAGGATGAACCTCAAACATAGGTGCTTTAAAAGCCTTGGTAATTAAGTGTAAAATTAAACTGTTTCCAAAAAATAAAATAAGGAAAGCAAGGGGTTCAGTCGGAAGGTAGTAGAAAGGCAGTTGCTAAATAGGGGAAAAATTATTAGAGAACCTATACCTGTAGGACAGCCAAAAGATTACTTAAGCACAGGAGTACCTAACATGCAATTCTGAATTGAGTTTTTGTTGAAGAAATCAGAACCCTCCTTGTGACCTACCACATCTTCTGTGGATTGTTGTGTTATATGATTCATTTTTTATTGATTAATTGATTATTTGATCTTGAGGAAAACCAGAAGGGTTCATAATTCACGCTTGATAAATGTTGTTTAAAAAATACAGCTTTCAGAACTCCCAAGGCAAAACTGACCAAGAAATGTAAGAACCCTGGACACTCATAGAAATCTTGGGGAGTTTGGAAAGGGCTTTAATTTTCTACAGGGCTATAGGACACAGAAGGTTCAAACTAGGAGACCTTGTTTGTTTCCTGGCTAATATAAATTCTTAAGTGCCACTTAGAAAGCAACACCTATCTCTCTCTATGCCCCATATGTATATATGCATATAACAAATTTCTAGGCAATATTCTACATATATTATAAAAAAATGATGGATTCTTTTCACCTGGAGTAGAATCCTGGAAGTCTTATTAGAATAGTAGATGGTGATATGGTGACCATCTCAAGAAGGGCAATAAACAGTATTATGCAAAACAAAAATGCACATTAAACAGTAATTCAGTCTTGCTGAAATAAGAAGTGCTTTAAAAGATGTCAGACAATAAGAATGGAAATGGTTGTGACTTAATTAGAAAGTGTGTTAGACTCTAGACTATGGAGTTGGTACTTTATTCTCTAGACAATGAGGAGAAAGCACAAATTTTCCAGCAAGTGGTGATATGATTACAGTGGTAGATAAATATTCATCTAACAGTGATGGTGCATAACAGGTTGGGAGAAAAAAATATAGTAGAGCAGATGAGAAAGAATGATGATCGAAATGATTGTAGCTGTAGCTGGAATGGAAGATCATGATGAATATAAGAGATATAATGGAGAGAATCATGAACATCTGTTAATTCTGGGGATACACATCTGAATAGGCATTTTTAGTTAGGAAAATCCCCCATTGTATGAGTATTGTTGGGAACTAGGATTCCACCTTCCATTTTAGAACTTCATCTTTCCTGTCCATGGTTCAGAGCCAGAATGTGTGACACAAGTGATACATTGTTCTATCTGAGGGCTTTAAATTATTGACCCCATAATAAAAAAGACAGATAATGAGAAGACACCTGAGATGGTGGCAATAGCATCTAGCACCAGTAGTTTAACACTAGTTCCTGAAAGAATTTTTTATACTTTCTGTTTCCACATTCTCATCTCTCATTCTCTCCTCACTCCCTTCAGTTGGGTTCTCATCTTCATCACTTGGCTAAAAGAATACTTATTGAGCCCCCGTGGTCCACATCTTGAAAAAGACAATGGCATATTTGATAGATGAACAACATTTGACAAGGTTGGCCACTCCCAAATTCTTGAATCACCTTCTTCCTAAGTTTTCATATTTCTTCCTATATCACAGGAGTCTCCTTATCTGTTTATTTCAATGGCTTCTCTTATAGCTTTCTAAATATTAGCGCTGTCCAAGATTAAGGCCTCAGCCCTATTCTATTCACAATTTGTGATCACAACTTGGATGACCTCATCCTATTTTATGACTTTAAATACCACATAATATGCTTATTAAACTCAAATTTATATTTTTAGCCTTTCCTTCACCCTGAAATCCAGGCATTTCCTTGTGATTAATAGGCATTTCAGACTCAGTATATACAAATAGATTTATTGATTCTCACTCTCTCTATCTTGTTTCTCTGAACACTGAGTGTCTATGCAGTCCAAGGCAAACTCTACCAAAGCAAAGACCTTTTACATGTGTTTACTACTAGTACCTAATGCCTAGAATACTATCGCGGAGAAGGTACAAAATAAACATTTGATAAGTAAGTTATTGTCATATGAGGATATAGAATAGGGTGTTAGAAATCCCCCGCTCATTTTATTGGTGAAGATATTGAGACCAATTTAAATGAAGAGATTTTCTAAAGCCACAACTCCATCAGTGGCAGACTTGGGCCTCCCTACTCTTTGTTTCAGGTGATATTGTTGCCTCTTGTACCCATACTTCAAACCTGTCAAAAGTTCCTTGAGACTAAACAGGTCTGGTGAGAAGCTAGTCTATAGATACAAAGAACAGACTGACAGCTGTTGGGGGTTGGGGGTGTTTGGGGGGGCTGGGTGAAATAGGTGAAGGGATTAAGCAAAAAAAAAAACAAACCAAAAAAACAAACTCACAGACAGACATCATATGGTGATCACCAGAGGCAAAGGAGGGTGGGGACAGGGAAAAGAGGGAAAAGGGGTGATAAACGGTGATGGAAAGTCCCTGGACTTTGAGCGGTGGACACACAATACAATATACAGATGATGTATTATAGAATTGTACCCTCGAAACCTGTATACTTTTATTAACCAATGTAACCCCAATAAATTCAATAAAATATGTTTTTTTTAAGTTAGTCTATTCCTACATTGACTATCATATTTCTCACCTGTTCCTGAGTTTGGTCAACATACAAGAGAGGAAGGCAGTTGAGATTTTAGGAAGAACAAAAGGCTTCCCAATGGTACTAGATATCTATAGTGTTTTCCGACTGTTCAGTACCTGAATTCTCTTTCTTTTTCAAGGATATGCCTCAATGCACACATTTTGGTCAATACAGGACCATTCCTCACGCTACAGAAGTTAAAATAGTTCAAGCACCCCATCCTTTTTTACCTCTGGCAGCCGGATTATTCCACCAACTTGATGTCCCTACCCAGGACTTCGAATCTAAACATAGAAACAAAAAGACATGGGACTCTCAAAGAGTGAAGGATTCATGGTACTGGTGGTGGGCACAGCACAGAGTAGGGGCAGATGTGCATACTGTCCAGTGATCAGGTGGCAGTAGTGGTATTCTGGGCAGACATCCTTTGGCATGAGAGCTGGGCCCTCTGCTGCAGAGCTTCCCTTCATTCCTCGCTGGGACTGGCTGGCTGCTGGTTTTCCTTCAATTAGTCATGTTTGTTTTATTTTGTTTACAAACTAAAGCACTAACTGATCCATCCATGACCCCCACACCATTCTTCAGTGTCATCCACTAACTCACCAGAGCTGATGCTGGTCCCCTCTCTACACCCAAACCTGTCTTCTCTGTTATGTTATCTCAGAAACAGATGTAGTGGTTGCTTTCCTAGCCTAATAATCAGATCCCAATCGAAGGACTAACAGCTTGAAAACTAAGTCATCTATCACTTTACCCTTGCATTAAATCTGCATTCTGTGCATCAAGGTAAACAGAGGTAAAAATTCTAGACACTACTTGAAGAAAAGTTACTTTAGGGGCAGGGAAATTTTCACCACCAGTCTTTCTCCAAAATCATTCTTTGCCTTTGTTTCTCCAGGGAAAACTAATTTATGCTTTAAATCTCAGCTTGTTGAAGCGGTTCTGAGCAACAGCCCTTGCCTGCACTCTATCACCAATAGCTAGAAGGGCAGCTGTCCCACACTATCTCCCATGCAAATCTTCTCTCCAGATGGAGGGAGGAGGAATGGCTAATCTGATGTAAAAAAATTAGGCATTTGTTTATCCAACTTTATTCACAGGATGGCCTGTGGTATGATTTAGCCTTATGATGAAAAGAGCTCTGGTTTGGATTTGGTCCTAACTCAAGCGTCTGAGTAGCTTTAAGAGAAAGCCCTACATTAGGCATTAGGAACCATATGATATTTTTCTTTATATGTAGAGTTATCTCAGCAAGTTCATGTGACAGAAGTAATTGGGACAAGAATGTGTTTATAAATTTCTGAGCTTCTACCCTACCCATAAGATCTTCCTAATATCTCCCCCCAGTTTTAATTTTTTTCTTGGTGCCCTGACTGGGAACTGAACCAATGACCTTTCACTTTGCGGGTCAACACCCAACAAACTCAGCCACACTAATCGGGGCTCCCCCAAGTTTTTAATACTACCTTATGCTGATGGTTAACTTGTTTTGTGTCATTATATTCCTTTAAAAGAGAATTTAATTGAAAATAATGAGCTTTTTATACATGCACACATACATACACACATCTATATAGTTCTGCATAGACATTATGAAGTTCATAGATTAACTCCTAAGCACATTCATTACAGAAGCATCACCCAACTTATACAGTAATTTATTACAGTACTTGGAGCACTGTACTGTTTTTAATTGTATACATGATTCCTGCTATTAATCTCTGAGGTCCATGAGAGTAAGGTATCTTATTATCTTATTTATCTTTTATCCACAACACCTGAACAC